>CAIGRK010321246.1:0-17559 GCA_903798315.1 Fraxinus greggii | reverse complement strand
ACGAATTGAAGGGCCAGATGGGAGGAACTTGCAGCTTCGTTTTAAGTATAGAATTTCTTTTCCTCTCTTCACTGGGGGAAAGGTAGAGGGGGAGCAGGGTGCTGCAATTCACGTTGTACTAATTGATGCAAACACAGGCCATGTTGTAACATCTGGACCTGAATCTTCTGCGAAGCTTGATATTGTTGTATTAGAAGGCGATTTCAACAATGAAGATGATGAAAGCTGGACGCAAGAAGACTTTGAGAGCCATGTTGTGAAAGAACGTGAGGGAAAGAGACCTCTTTTGACTGGGGATTTGCAAGTGACTCTCAAGGAAGGTGTTGGAACAATAGGAGATCTCACATTTACAGATAATTCAAGTTGGATACGGAGCAGGAAGTTCAGACTTGGTCTGAAGGTTGCATTAGAATATTGTGAGGGTATACGCATTCGAGAAGCAAAGACAGAGGCTTTTACAGTTAAAGATCACAGAGGAGAATGTAAGCACATTCACTGTTTATTTTTATTATTTTCTTAGCTCACTGTCGTGAAATGTTTATTGAAAAGTGCTTTTTCTCCTGGTCAGTGTACAAGAAACATTATCCACCTGCTCTTAAAGATGAAGTATGGAGATTGGAAAAGATAGGAAAGGACGGGTCATTCCACAAGAGGCTTAATAATGCAGGAATATTTACGGTTGAGGACTTTCTTCGTCTTGTTGTCAGAGACTCTCAAAAACTACGGAAGGTAAGTATCTTTCTTCAGTTATAAAGTTACTAAGTCCATACTTTTCATATTTTGATTTGTATATATGGTGTATGTAGATCCTCGGGAGTGGTATGTCAAATAAGATGTGGGATGTCCTCATAGAGCACTCAAAGACGTGTGTCTTGAGTGGGAAGTTTTATATTTGCTACTCTGATGATTTAAGAAATGTTGGCGCTGTTTTTAACAACATCTATGAGCTAAGTGGCCTGATTGCTAATGACCAATATTATCCAGCAGATTCACTTTCTGACAGCCAGAAGGTTTGTAAACATATCACTTAAAGTGAGTGTGCTCTTGTATTGTATACGCTGATTTCTTTCTTGCAAAATTAGAACTTTTCATATATTCGTAGAAACAAGGTCATCTTATCACTCTGAATCTGTTAATTGATGGCTAAACTTTGTCATAAAATAATAGCTGTTGCATCCTCATTTTTTTGCCGAAGATTCAAACCGGAGGAAAGGAGGGTACATCAAATATTCGTAAGCTATTTTAATTGTGACTGGCAGTGCATGCTTTTTGAGTAGACAATAAGTGTAAAGTATTAGACACAATATGCTGTAAAACGTGGATTGGGTTTATCGAAGTAATTTGTGATCCGTGTAAGATACTGGTGTGTGAACTCTTGGGTTAACTGATAAAGTTCTCAGAACTTTGTTTACTTTTTAAAAAATGTGGTTTGGTTTTGAAAATTGCTAACTTGTAGAAATTGCGTAAGTACATTATATACCATTTAGAAAATGTAATTTTCTTAACTTGGATTCTCGTGTTGAAACATATCTATTGTATTTGTTTTCATCATCTCCAAATATTCTTAGTTTAAATTGATTATTTCAATTACCCACCAAACATTGACATGACTACTTTGAAGGACAATGGAAAAATTAGATGCTGTTTTATAAAATACTCGAGTTTTCTATAATATTTTGATCCCCGAAGACGGATTTTAAATCAGGATGGTGAAAGTATTATTTTGAAATAGTATTTTCTGTTTAAATGTCATCCTGTTTTTGAATGAATGTTAACTGAGACTGGGATTCGAGCAACTGGCATAACATATATTTGTCAGACGAACTTCTAACTCGCAAAAGCTGATCCAGCATATTCATTGTTAGCTGGAATAATATTTTTGTTTGCATCTGATTAGCTAGTTGGAGAAGGCAGTCTCTTTGCAGTGCCTTATGGAAATTTTTAAAACTTTACCTGTAGGTATATGTGGATACCTTGGTTAAAAAAGCATATGATAACTGGAACCAAGTTGTGGAGTATGATGGAAAATCACTTTTGAACTTAAAGCAAAAGAAGTCGAGTGCTTTATGTAACGATCTTCCCATGGGCCCAGTCAATTATCCTGATGTTGTAGAGAATCCGCTTCTACCGTCAAGATTGCCAGCATCAGTTCCATCTGAGCCTTCATCAATGATGCCAAGCATGCAAATTGGAGGTAAATATCACTTTATTGAATAAATTTTCTTTTTAGTTGGAACAAATGAAAGAAAGCATCCTTATGGCCAAAAGAGAAAAGTAAACAATGAAAATTGAGCTTTCTGATCTAAGATAGGTAACAATTTTCTTTATCTCGTATATACCTCAAAACGCATTCCTCCACCTTTTATTTTTTTTTATTTTTTGTGGGCGGGGTTGGGGGCTGTTTCCCTGCAATGAAAATAGTTTTGTTTCCAGTCTCAATCAGCTTCAACAGGCCAAAACTCAAGGATATCTCTTCAATAGCTTGTAGTGCTGCTCCTTGAAATATTACACAATTTGTTTTAATCATCTTGGCATAAACAAATTGATAATGAAGCAACTGCATCGGTAATATCTCTACCATGGCCCAAGACTTGACAAGACCTTTTTTATTGTTATTGCCTAGCCTAACCATCAGCAATCTTGCAGTATTTACTGAAATGGACATTGGATAATGTATCAAAGCTTTTATGCTCCTTTTTACCTTGTGAATTTGGAAGTGATGGTGTTTTGGTTGCATATTTAGTTAATTTTTTTCACTTTGGTTGGGTTTCTGGGGAACCATGTTTTCATTTCCTGTTTGCACGAAGTACATGTTGGTAGGATGGCTGTTGCCTGTAAGAATTGTTGGATAGTGGACATGATTTTCTGCTTATGTCCCCATGTTCGCCATCGATACGTCCAGGTTGCGGCTGGGAAAATCAGATAGTGCAGACAGGACGCTACGATAGGAGGGAACTATCTGCAATAGGGGACGCAGGTAGGGAAAACATAGGCATTGCGGCGGGGACGCAGACAGTAACTCGGCTAGGAAAACTTCAACAGGGGACGTAGGGACGGAAGGTTTTTTCTAAGGTGAAAACCACTATCTTGAGGGGGATATATATTGTGGGATGTAGTCGGTTGTTTTTTACGCAAGTGGATGCCAACTTGTGCAACTTGTACAACTTGCTTGAGGAAGCCAAGTTCAAATTGATTACTACAAACTTGAAGGAAATAAGCAAAGTCCAACTTGGCCACTATGATAGGGATATGTTCACTTGCATATGAGTTGTAGATATTATCCACTTGCATTGAAAAAGTCGTGCCAACTAGCTCATGGTTGGAAAGTAGCATGCAACTTGCATAAAGTTGGAAAGGGACGTGATGTAGAGGCTGGACAACTTGCACAAGAGAGTAGAGAATTGCCACTTGCAAGTGGCAAATTCCGATTTGGCTACCGTGTGGTCAAAGAAGGTGGATGGCAACTTGCAACCAATTGTGGCCCTTGGATCAAGTAAAGCTCAGTCATTGATGCCAACTTGCTTTCCAAGAGTTTGCTTATAAATAGAGGGCTTGGCCATTTGTAAAAACCCATGGATGGAATGGGAGCAAAGTAATATAATTCTCTCATCCATGAATGGAGTGATGGAGAGAAATTTGTAGAGAAAATATAGAGAGATTGTAAATAGTTTTCCCTTCCATTTATAAGGAGAGGTTTTCCCAAATTTATGTGTTTTCTCCTGTACTTATAATTTCCTATCTACCTCTTCTACTTAAAGTTAACGTAATTTAGCCTCAACATAATTTAGCCTCATAAGTTAAATTATCATGGGGGTATAAGATTGACTTTAACACTATCTCGTGGGGACGAGAGTTGTGGAGCGTTTAAGGCCGCACGGTGCTAGCGTAGTTCGGGAGTGACGAAACTAGGCCCGTGACGCTGGACCAGAGCTTAGGTTCACAAGGGGCTGGACCAAGTTTCATCTCAGAGGTGAGGTGATATCCGAGCAAGGTTCACGTGGTATTAAAGTGATGGTTTGGTTGTGGTAGCGGGGTTCGTGGGAGGTTCTTGGAGCTAGATTTGAGTGAGGTGCTCAAATGGTGGAATCTCAAGATATTTTCGAAATCAAGGTAGAGGAGAGGGGATGTGGTGTTCTCCCGATAGAAGGAAAAAGGACGGAGTAAAAGCAAAGCACTGGAAATTCCTAGCATGGAAGGAAAACTCGACCCGCTCATCGCCGGTGATAAGGTTGAATCTCTGGAGCACTCCTTTGAGGCGTTGGAGGGCCACATTACTGGATTGAAACTTTCCAAAGTAACGTTAAGAGGTGATGGAAGATCAGATATCGTTGAGGGACGATGTCCAGGTAGTAAAGGGTGATGTTCAAGCTACGGTAGTTAGACAAGCCGCCTTGGGTAAAGATTTTGCCTCTCTCTAGGCCAAAGTCACAGATTCCGTTGCCATAGAAAAGCAGGTGAACCAGTTGGCCTTGATGGAGAAAATGAGCAAAGAGCTCAACCAATACAATCTATTGTTGGTACTAGTGGGGGTGCCGCTACAAGTGTTGCTGCCCCTAAGATTGAGTGCCCGAAGCCTAAAGGCTATGATGGTCGACGTGATGCCAAAGACGTGGAGAACTTCCTATGACAAATGGAAGTGTACTTTGAAGGCATAAATATTGTTGATGAGGCAATGAAGGTACGAACCGCAGCCATGTATCTTTCTGACACCACTTCTCTTTGGTGGCGTCGAAAGCAAGCCGAGATGGAAAAGGGTGCTTACAAAATTGAAACTTGGGATGAGTTCAAAAGGGAACTAAAAAGGCAATTCTACCTAGAGAATTTTGTTTACGAGGCCGCAAGAAATTGAGGAGAGTTGAAACATATGGGGACAATTCGTGACTATGTGAAATAGGTCACGACCTTTACGCATCAAATCCCTAGCAAGCTGGAGGATGACTTGTTATTTTACTTAGATGGTTGTGCGACTTTTGGGTGAGGCAAGAATTGCAGCGACGTCGGGTCAAAAACCTTAGATGAGGCGATTGCGATTGCTAAATCATTGACGAAGTTTGAGAAATGTGCAAAAATGAAGGCTAAAACCATCAAATCCGCCAAAGGGAATTTTGGCGAAAATGGGAAAGACGTAAGGAAGGGCAAGCAATGGAGTAAGCCGAATTGGAGGTCAAATCCCAAAGTTGATTTTAGATCCGGCAACAGGAGGCAAGCTTCTTGGAGCAAGGAGTATGATGAGAAGAGGGGTAATTTTACGCCTCGCGGTTGCTTCATTTGCAAAGGGCCGCATCTCCTTAGGGATTGTCTTAAGCTAGGATCATTGGCTTCCATCTTGGAGTCACAACCAGAAGTGGATGAGGTTCAAATGATTCATTCCAGCTATATAATGCTATCAGTGTCAAAATCGTTTCAAATGATTCATTCCAGCTATTTAATGCTATCAGTGTCAGAATCGTTTTCGTGGGGACGAAAACAAGACAACTTTTAGGGATGCAGTTAACTGAAGTCTTTGAGGATAATAAGGACGTAATACCTGTTGAGTTGCCAAGTAATGCAAAGGAGGGAAGATGATAAAGCATTGTCAATGAAGTCAAAAAGCGGGGGCATTTGTGTTGAAAGCTTCGACATGCGTGGTGACGCTATGGCAAGATGAGCCATCCATCCGAGGAACAACAACGCAGAGGTGTAGATGGTGAAGGTTGGTGTTGAATGCGGCATGTAAGAGGTTACAACGAGAAGAGGTGCATGGTCATTGTGGACGTCCGTCCATCTAGGGAATGGTGCCACAAGTTTGGAGAACTTTCATGCCCATTGACGCGGAGGATAATGCAATGCTTAACTTGTGCGATAATGCAAGGAAAACGTACCGCTACGAGGACGTTCGCGGATTGAGTGGGAGAGAATATCATTGTCCCCAATGGATTGACTTGAGGTTGGACGTGACTCGAGAATGTCATGGCACAAGATGGGAAAATGAGGTAAGACCTGACAAATTAGGTCTAAGCTTCGACGGTACATGGCGATGAGGGTGTTGCCTTTTTCGGTGGGGGAGTGAATTACGTCCCCCATGGCCGTGGTCGATACTTCCATGTTGCGACTGGGAAAATCAAGTGGTGCAGACAAGACGCTATGTAAGATGGAACTACCTGCGATAGGGGATGCAGGTAGGGAAAGTATAGGCACTGCAAAAATGGGATGCAAGCAGGACCAACAAAGGCACTGTAGCAGGAGACATAGGCAGGTAGAACTCAGGCAAATGGTGTAGGCACTGCGGCAGGGGATGCAGACGGTATCGTAGGCAGATTGTGCAGGCAGAGTGCAGGCTTGCTGTGCAAGCAGGACGCAGGTCGGGAAAACGCATACAGGGGATGAGGGTCATAAGTTAGGTTTTTTCTAAGGTGAAAACCACTATCTTGAGGGGGAGAAATACCGTGGACTGCAGCCGGTTATTTTGGACGCAAGTGGGTACCAACTTGTACAACTTGCTTGAGGAAGCCAAGTTCAAATTTACTACTACAAGCTTGAAGGAAATAAGCAAAGTCCAACTTGGCAACTATGATAGGGACGTGTCCACTTGCATATGAGTTGCAGAGATTATCCACTTGCATTATAAGAGTCATGCTAACTAGCATATGGTTGGAAAGTAGCATGCAACATGCATAAAGTTGGAAAGGGACACGATGTAGAGGCCTTTGATGTTCAGACTCTTCGGAATGGACGAAGTATCCTTGTTGACACGACACGGGTATGATTATGGGATGTGTCGAATCCTCTAGTTTCAACCAAACATTTCACCATTTCCGTTTCTTTCTTTTTTTTCTTCTTTTTTCCTTTCCCTTTACTTCTTTCCCGTTTCTACTCTCTTTAAACCTAGTGCCGTCGAGAGGATGTAGCAAAGCGGCGGCATTAGATTTTGCCATCTTTTTTCTTTCCCTTTTCATCTTTCTTTTTTCCTTCTCTCTCTCGGCATCGATGATTTAGAGTTTTCTTTGTATAAAATGAAAATGGTTTCATATAGTGCTGCTTAGTGTTCTCCTAAGTCCAAATTGTAATCAAGTCCCTCGTTTTCTATTTTATATAACATTTAGTAATTAACTTCCCATAATTGAAAACTAAATTCCAAAATCTATTTTATTCTTCTTATCTCCTTATTCAATACTCATTTCCTTCTTTGTGAATAATGGATTTTGATTTATTTAAAAAGACTTCTTGAGTTAGTAAAAAATTGAAGTTTGAAAAATGTACTCATGTACCCGTGTCTGAAGTTTGGACTCTTTTTAGCTATGCACATGTATCTTATATTTTAGAAAATAAAAAATTCAACACTTAGATACGTATCCATACTCGATTACCGTATTCGAGCCCTAACATCATAGGTAGAGGCATGACAGCTTGCACAAGAGTTTAGCCACTTTCGAAGTAGCAAATTCCAATTTGGCTACAATGTGGTCAAAGGAGGTAAATGGAAACTTGCAACCAATGGTGGCCTGTTGATCAAGTAAATCTTAGCCATTGATGCCAACTTGCTTTTCAGGTTAAAATGGCCACGTCTAACATTCTATTCCGCACATAGGCCCAACTTACTAATTATTCCCCACAATGCTTTTTTAACAGTAAAAGATGAAAATACCCTTTATTTCAAAATTAAAAGGCAGGATTCCAACCCCCACTCGGACCCCCCTGACCTCAGCCACTCGGACCCCAAACCCTTGGACCCGGACCTTGGTATCGAGACCACCTCCAGACCTCGTTAACAAATAACAGATCTGATTTCTTCACAAATTTGGATTTCTTCAATACAAATAAAATAACTTTTGTTTAAATCTTTGAATATTAAAGTTAAAAACACTTTATCCATCAATATTATAAGCAAAAAAATTCGAATTTAACCAAATAAAATGAAGAAACATTGAAAATGGAGATGAAGATGGTGATGGGTGAAAATACCTTGAAAGATGGCGATGGAGATGGTGAAACATTAAAGAACAAGAAATGGTAGGAGATATTTTCAAATTTATAACATTCTTCAAATTCCCAAGGTTCAAAATGGAGGTAAAATGGGTATTGTGATTTCCTTAATTATTTTTTATTTTTTATTTTTTTTAACTTAAATCTAGTCGAAGCCATTGTGAAAAAGTGGCCAGGTCAACCGGCCATGGACCACCATTTCCTCTTGGTTTTCAAGAGTTTGCCAATAAATATAGAGGGGTTGGTCATTTGTAAAAACCCATTGATGGAATGGGAGCAAAGTGAGGAAACTAGGCCCGTGATCAAAGTTTGGAATCAGTCATCGGCAGTCATTGGAAAAGAGTGTCGGGGCCTGGACAGTGTACACTTCTTATCCATTTGTTTCATCCTCGCTCCCTCCTTCCCACCTTTACTTATTTTCTAATTTCCAATTGAGGAGCCTGTTTGGGTGAAGCTGTCTGAGAAATAACTTGGGTGCTAATTGTTACGAAAATGGGTCAGCACGAAACCAGCTGAATAATGTCTTAATTGCCTTCACTTACTCCTTACTAGCATATGTTTGTCTTGATCCTTTTTTCTCTTTTTTTTGCTTTTGTGGTCAGTTATATTTTGTTTATTTTTCAATGGTAACTACTATTTTATCTTGAATGCGCACACGCACTGACATGGTGACTTTAATTTGTGGTTTGTTGTAAAGACATTTCTTTTTTTTCCACCAATCCCAGGTTCTTCTTACAATGACGATACAACTACGAAATACCCTATCCAGTCCCCCCTTATGAACTCCAGTTCCCGTACTCAGTTTGATCCTGCCGCTATTACACACAATGATCAGCAGGTCAACCATCCTCAGCAAATTATGACATATGACGATAACGTTGGGCTTGCACTCGGTCCTTCTCAATCATCATCGTTCCAAGTAGGCAACTCCTCTGTACAGCAGACTATGATTAACCCGTTTGAGGATTGGCCTCACAACAGGGACAAGGGTGTAGAAGACTTATTGTCAGAAGAGGAAATTCGCATAAGAAGTCACGAAATGCTCGAGAATGAAGACATGCAGCATTTGCTTAGGATTTTCAGCATGGGAGGTCATGCCTCTGTTAACGGGCCCGAAGACGGGTACACTTTCCCTTCTTACGTTCCAGCACCCTCACCAGGCTTCAGTTATAACGAGGACCGTACCCGTTCTGGGAAGGCAGTTGTCGGATGGCTGAAAATTAAGGCCGCAATGAGGTGGGGTATCTTCGTCAGGAAGAAAGCAGCCGAGAGGAGGGCAGAACTCGTGGAGTTAGAAGATGAGTAGAATTTTTTCTTGAGATGTTCAGGTATCAATACTAACCGTCCTCCATTCGACGATTAGTGGATCTTCTTCAGTGCTACTGTGCAATCTACACATGTAGAGTTCAGGATTGCTTGGGAATATATTTTTCTCAGGAATCTCGAAGTGCTTTGATGTTTCTTTGTTCTTGATTACGTATTTCATATAGTCACCTGTACAGTAAGTTCTCTGCGTTCAACAGTCTTCGTAAACTAGGTCACGAGTAACCATCCATATTTGTTGTGTGTAATGTTGTATGATTCAAGGGTACTACTCAATATTCAGATGTTTTTATGCTTACACAGGCCAATATATTTTTATCCTTGATGAAATCAAAGGAAAAAGTCGTAAAATTTACCTGATTTGTTGAAGAATCATTGAATCACGATGAAGAAATATTTGCCTGAAAAAAGTACGTAAAAATTCTAAAATTCCCACTGGAGGATAATGATATATTCGAATGTATGATAAATTTCATCACTTGTTATTATACAGAATGAATGAATATTCCTGTGCCTAAATTAATTAAACTACAGAAATATAGTTTATTTTTTATGCTGTGGGGTTAATGCCACACTCTGGAGGGAATCCCTGTGAGAATCGCTTTGAGAGCAATAATTATATATCATGTAATTTTTCTGCACCCATTTTAGCCTCTCTTGGCATGTGGAATCCAATTCTTAAAGGTTGAACCTGAACCTTGAGGGTCCCCACCGCCCGCTCCTAGATTCTTCATTTAGCCATGAATTGCTGATGCTTGAAGTTGAAGATGTAGTGCAAGAAGATGAACCCGATGAGGCAAAAAACAGGCATTTGTGTTGAATTTCTGTAGGATGCAGTAAAGGGAGCCCGATTCCGGTCGGTTTTCGCAAGCCCACCTCTTGTTGCCCAATCGTCCGCATTCCACAGGCTATATTAAATACTCCATGGGTTGGTTCTTTGGGTATGCAACACCTAGAGACTCAGCATTCTTGAATTCTCTGATTGGTGTACCATCCACAGAAAAGCTAAGTCAAGAAAAAAGTTCGACATAAGCATGTTGGTGATTACGAGACCTTATAGTCGAATTCAATATGTACGTAAGGATGTGAGTAGTAACTGTGAAACTAAATACATGATACGTTGGGGATTCCAAAGGATTGAATAGGTGTGAAAATCTGCAGTTGGTTCGAACCATAGATAGAATTGCTGCTCCCTATTGCCCTTTCCTTGGCTGAGCACATTGGTGTGAAGAATATAAGGTTTTCCAAGTACTCAGTCTATCTCGTCATGGATTGATCCTTGAGATGACAACTGCACAATACATAACACAATAATAGTTAAAAACATACAATGTATAGTATCGAGAAAGAAAAATAAGTTGAAAGTCTAATTTGCTTACATAGTAGGCAGCGCCAGCAGAATTTCCAGGGACGAGTTTGAGTTGCATATCAATCTTGACAAATAGGTACTCATTCTTGGATTGAAATCCAGAGCCAGAAGATTTATCGAGCGAGGGAGTAAGTTGTTCTCTGTTGTCGAGTATCTTAGTTCTTCCATCTCCCCATGTGATATCAAAATCTTGATAGAAATTACCTCCAAGTGCCATTACAAAACAGCTATTCATAACTAAAACTAAAGAAACTGCATTCAAAGATGCCAGTACTGAGGTGTTGAATTGTGTTGGCAAAGTATAATTAATAAATCTAAGAAGATTTGGTTTTGTGTTTAAGATTGTAGGTTGATGTTGGAATTTGATAATTTCTTGGGTATTTATATGAAGTTTGTGGGGGTTGAGGAAAGTACAGAGATGGTTCCATAAATTCAAGTTGTGGGGTGAAAAGTGTGTGAGCTGGATACAGATATTGGCCAAAACGAGTTGTTGTGAACAGTGTATGTATATCTATCGACAACCAATATCGCCTTTAATATTTTAACAATACCACACGGTTCTAATAATATTGTCCAAGGTGTGAGTTTTTTTATCAAAGAGTACAAATTGATTCAACTTTTAAATATTAATACCAAATACTGATACGTCTATAACTTAAACGAATCCAATTGGTGCCTGCAGAACCAACGATCCATTTTGAAATTCCCAATGGGATTTAGTTCGGTTCAAGTTTCTAAGAAAATCGGGTCGAACGACTTGGTGTCCACTCCTAATATTAATTATATTAAAGATCCTAACCTTTATCATTGTCATATTTACATCCTTAACTTTCCATCACAACCTTATTTCTAACATTTCCTTAACTAGCAAATATTATTTTTAATCGTAGTTTTCCTGCAAAAATACTATTAATGTACTTTAAAATGAGGAATAAATATATAGTTGTAAAATAATTGTAATTATATTTTTTGGCTTATTTAAAAATACAATGACAGATAAATTTTGACTCGATTTTAACGAAATTTTTGGTCAAAAAATTGAAAATAAGAATATGATTAAAAAAGTCGAGACTTTAATGGATGATGATCAAGATTATGGACATTTCATGCAGTAAAAATGTGATACAATTATTAAAAAATATTTTGTGAATATATTTAGTTTTACTAAGTAACCACACACACTGAATAATTTTTTAGACAAAAGACAAATTTCAAATAAACGCTTTAGAGTAAAACAAATCAAATAAACCATTAAATTTTCAATCGGAATTTCAAATTTTGAAAATAGAGACCATCACTTGTAAATGGTTCTTTATTAGTGCTAAAACTCTATTATTTTTTAAATTTTAAAATAATACATATAATAATAACCGTTTATAATAATTCTTTAATTTTTTTCTTAAAAAACATTAGTTCAATCTTACTTATCTGAGAAAGATTTGATTAAATCGAAGGTGATTGACGACAATGAGTTCCCATTTGCTTTAGTTACAAGGGATTTCTGAAAAATTTGATTAAGCCCCTATTTGGTATAGATAAAAATCATATTTTGATGACAGTTAATGAAATATATGGTGGAAATGTGGAGGTTAAAATCAAATGTGGGCATTGATTTATATTTTAATTATTTTTTAGTTGAACTAAACATGGGCTAAATTTTAGTAACTTCTCTATTATAAAGGATTTCTGAAAATTTTAGAAGTATCGGAGTATGAGATGTGCTTATGCCTTAATGGATAATCACTTAGAGGCGGCTCAAGTAACTTTTGGTGCAGTAGGTCGAATCTTGTGTTATCATTAATAATGTTAATATTAATGATTATAATGGAAATTGTTATGTTAGTGATTTGAATGGAGTTAACGTCTCAAACGGATTATCGACTCTACTACCACAAATGCATCTAAATGAATTTTCTTCAATAATTATTAACGAAATATATTACAAGTCCACTCGATTATAAATGAGGCCCCTTTGGCATTATATAAATAAATCTCAATTTGTATTAATTCTCCATATATTTTCTACATAGAAAATTACATAAAAAATTGTAGAAAGTTGTGTATCCAACCTTTTAAAAGTCTTCCATCATATTCCCTACACGAACAACTTAGAGTATCATCCATTTCCACATCTCTTCAATATTATCATCGATGCATATCCGTCAGTGATTACCATCGATAATACTGTCTGTCATGATGTTGGTAATCATGCATGATAATCAACGAAGAAAAAGCAGTAAATATTCAAAATTTCTACAAAATCAACCATGGCTTCAATTTTTCTCTCAAATTTAATAACAAAAAGTGATGAAATTTTGCAAGTGAACTCTATAGTATATCATATATGTATATATTTCCAAACTTTTGTTAATTTTAAATATGTAATGTTTCAAAATTTAAATCATGTAATGGGTATATTAAACATGAAATGTGGTTCAACCTTAAAACTCTGATATCATTGAAAGAATTTATAGCGTTCTTTAACATAAATTCGGTTCAAGGTTCTTACTTGAAAAAGAAAAATTGCAACATTTTTCTACGGTTGAATCGTTTTGTTTTTTCAAACCCCGAAATTTGCATTTTTCAGCACTTCTGTGGTTCCAATATCAATCACAATAGAAGGAGATTATTATCAAAGTTCCAAATTTTGCGAGTTTTCATACCAAATTTGTGATTCTAGGAGCCTTTCTCCTTGTACGAATTTCCACCTTTTTTCTCGCAATATTTTTCTGTTGTCCAAGATAAGACTTGGAGGGTATTTGGTGAAGATTAAAATTAGATTTTTATTGGATTGTGATATAAATTTTTGCATTGTGTGGTTGAAAAGACGTAGAACATGTGAAATATGTGATTAATATTGATTGTTTGACTTTGATTTAGATTAAAATCAGATTTTTATCTGGCCCAAACAGGCCCTTGGAGATTGTACGAAAGTTAAGGGAAGTTGTAAGGAGTTGTAGGTTTGAATAATTCAAACCACTTCTCCAACTGATTCCAACTATTTTGATGTCATGTGGGTCGAATATTTTTCCACCAAGATTCTTGTACAAATGTATTCGGTTTTTAACACAGTTAAATGTACAAAAGAAAGAAAAGGTATATAAAATAATATATTCAAATGTATAATAACTTTTATTTCTTATGGATTTTTTAGAACAAAATGATGACAAGTAAAAGAACAAAAGAATTACTAATTTACTATTATACAGACTCCAAAAGAAATCAATAAATGTAATATTCTTGTGCCTGAATTAATCAAACTTCAGAAACTAATTCCGTTTTATGCTGTGGTGTTAATACTACACTCTGGAGGGAATCCTTGTGCGAATCGCTTTGAATCAGAGCAATAATTATATATCATGTAATTTTTCTGCACCCATTTTAGCCTCTCTTGGCTTGTAGAATCCAATTCTTCATTTAGCCATGAATTGCTACTGCTTGAAGTTGAAGATGGAGTGCAAGAAGATGAACCTGATGAGGTCGAAACACAGGCATTTGCATTGAAATTTCTGTAGGATGCAGTAAAGGGAGCCTGATTCCAGTCGGTTTTCACAAGCCCGCCTCTTGTTGCCCAGTCGTCAGCATTCCACAAGCTAGAGTAAATTCTCATGGGTTGGTTCTTTGGGTATGCAACACCTAGGGACTCTGCATTCTTGAATTCTCTGATTGGTGTGCCATCCACAGAAAAGCTGAAATGGGAGCACAAAATAAGTCAGAAAAAAGTTCAAGCATATTGGTGATTAGGTGACCATGATGTGAAACTACTTACATGATACGTTGGGGATTCCAAAGGATGGAATAGGTGTGAAAATCTGCAGTCGGGTCGAACCAGAGATAGAATTGCTGCTCCCTATTGCCCTTTCCTTGGCCGAACACATTGGTGTGAAGAATATACGGATCCCCACTAAGGTTTCCCAAGAACTCAAAGTCTATCTCGTCATGGGTTGGTCCTTGCGATGACAACTGCACAATACATAGCACAATATTAGTTATAACTTACCATCTATAGTATCAAAGAAGAAAAGAAGTTAAAATCTCGTCCAGTCTACTGTGCTTACATAATAAGCAGTGACGGTGCCAGCAGAATTTCCAGGTACGAGTTTGAGTTGCATATCAATCTTGCCAAATAGATACTCATTCTTGGATTGAAATCCAGAGCCAGAAGTTTTGTCAAGTGAGAGAGTAAGAAGTTCTCCATTGTTGAGTATCTTAGCTCTTCCATCCCCCCATGTGAGATCAAAATCTTGATAGAAATTACCTCCAAGTGCCATTACAAAACAGCTACTTATAACTAAAACTAAAGAAACTGAATTCAAAGAAGCCATTACTGAGGTGTTGAATTGTGTTGGCAAAGTACAATGAATAAATCTAAGAAGATTTGGTGTTTTAAGATTTGTGTTTGATGTTGGAATAGGATATATTCATGGGTATTTATAGGGAGTTCGCGAGGACTGGAGAAAGTGCATGGAGGGTTCCAAAAAATCAAGTAGTGGCGGTGAAAAAGTGTAAGAGCTGGACACAGATGGCCAATCAGAGTGGTTGAGTTGAGAATAGTGCGATACTAGCTAGTGACAGCCCATATATCCTTTTATTACACCTGCTGACTTGCACGCGGTTTTCTGACTTTCTCAATGCTCATAATATAAAAAAAAAAAAAATTCATATTAATTAAATAAGATCGTTGTTTAAAATTAAGCCCATATTTGGTATGGCTAAAATCAAATTTTAATTTAGGTTAAAATCAAATAATCAATATTAACTACATATTTTATTGGTCCCACAACTTTTTAACCACTTCATCAAATTTTATCAAAATCTACTAAAAGTCTAATTTTAATCTCTAGCAAACAGGGACTAAATTTTAGCACTTAATTTAGATCCCATGGACGAAAATGAAAATCTTAAACAAATAATTCATTTTGTACAAATTTAAACGAGTAGTTAGATTCTAAATGTGGAGTTTTCAAATAAGCCAAGGGCATTTATAAAGATAAAATTTCACATTATATAAGTATGTAAATTAGCAACGTCAAAGGGTGCAAATTAGGGTCCATTTGGCAAGATTTTTGAAATGTTAAAAGATGGTTTCATGCTAAGAAGATGCTTTTTTAACATATTTAGCCCCTGTTTGGTATAAATTAAAATTTTTATTTTCATTCTTCTACTTATTTGCAACTACACATTTTTCAATAAAATAATATTTTTCATCATATCAATACATTTTTTTTTTCAACGACACATTCTCCATCAATCTACTATTTCAGAATACATGCTTCCAAAATAATTTTCTGAAAATGATTTGTCTTGTTAAAAATTATTTTAGATCTTGTTTTGTAGGGATTAAAATCAGATTTTCAGTAGATTTCGATAAAATTGATGAAATGCATGATTGAAATCTGAATTTTAATCTTTACCAAACAGGGCCTAAGGTAACTTTCTCGTAAAATTATTCTACAAGAAGTATAAACAAAAATAGAATTTGGAATTGCAATACTCAATACTTGATTTTTAGGTATCAAGATTTATCAAAATAAGTAATTTACTTTTAAATTTGAATGACGAGATAGTTATTATTTAAAGAATTATTAATATTGTTTAAAAACTTAGCGAAACAGGTTCGTTAATACTGTGGATTTGGAGTTTTTGAAAGTGAGTTGGGTTCTTGTAACTTGCGTTTCTTTTAAATAGCATTATTCTTAAGTTTAAATTAAGGAATTGAAGTCAGACACTCAGATCACCAAATTTCGAACCACTTGTCAAATTCAAAAAAATGCATTTTTTTTATCTTTGAAGTTTTCGTATTTCTTGATAGTCAATTGCTTTTCGGGAAAGTACAATATGGTTCTTCAAGGACAACTCGCTCTTTCTCTCCATCTATTTTATGCCCTTGTTTATTCATTCATCGGGGTCACGGGTGCAATCAGAGTTATAAAAGTGGCTACTCAGAACTTAGCCTAGACTCGATATGGTTCGACCAACATATGGTCAACAAGAATGGACATAACTAAATTACACAAAATAGATATAAATTAATCAACCAAAAATAACTTCATTCATAGAATACACCACCGGGTAGAAGATGCACGATTATGCCTCATAAGCATTTTGTGAGTGAAATCAGCATCATCATTTTGGACTCGTCAAAATCCATTTTAGTAACTTAAATGGGAAATATTGATATTTTAATTTAGAGATCATTTGCGAGTATGCCAACAAGTTTAAGAACCAACGAAGTTTTTAACCAAATATAAATTACATAGCTCAATTCAAACAACGTTACATGTTAAGATTTGAGATTCCATCTTAGAAGGTCAACCTTATTAAGAGGAGTAGCTCAAACTCTTATAAATTAGTCTATATTTTCATCTTTATTCAATATGCGATTTTATCCATTAACATGCCCCCGCAATATGGTAACTCGTTTGAGCAAACCAATCTTGAAATTCATGTACTCAATTTTTTTGAGTTTTAATCGGATCGAAGTGCCGTTGGATCTTAACGAGCTCTGATACCATGTTAAGATTTGGGGTTCCATCTTAAAAGGTCAACCTTATTAAGAGAAGTAACTCAAACTCTTATAAATTGGTCTATATTTTTATCTTTATTCGATGTGAAATTTTATCCATTAGCATTACACAAGAATAAAAATGTACCGGAAATTACCAGAAAGATCTTATTCTTATATTTGTATCTCAATGGGGAAAATATCAATAAAATATGGGAAGATGTAAACTTATACTCCACTTATCTTTTACAAAAATTGAGGGGTTGCATTTATCTTTTAAATTGGTAGAACAAAAATAATATTTCTACAATTGAACATTTATAGAAGGTTGTTACCATCCCTGAATGGGAATAGGTAGAAGTTAGTCATTATTGAATTAGGCACTTCTACAAAAAAAAAA
>CAIGRK010321193.1:0-30876 GCA_903798315.1 Fraxinus greggii | reverse complement strand
AAATTATCAACCGACTACAAAAGTACAAAAATATTCATGGACAACCGACTACAATAATATCCAATTAAAGTATTACAAAGTCAACAAAAAAACGCTAGTTCATTGTAGACGTTATTGTAGCTAAACCAAATATGAAGCAGTCAAGTGTGTAACCTCGTGTTCAAAAATGAATAGTGAATTGGACATCCTCTCTTTTAATATAGTAGAGATATATAATAAATGATTGGATGAGTTTTTCATTTCATTTCATTTCTTTGTCATTTTTCTCATGAGCTATAAAATCGAGTTAAGTTGGGTTTAATCTATGTGGATTTAATTTTTGAACTTTAGTTCGAAGATTTTGAAGTGCTTTCCCCATTTTGCAATTGATTTATAGAAGTTGAAGTTATTCTAAAGTGAGCATGATCCAGGGCCTAAAATAGCGATATTTAGTTGTTCTTTTGATGAAATATATCCTAAATTGTTGTATTTTGTGTTAAATATGTGAAATTCAATTGCTGAACAAGAAATTGGAAGAAAAAAAAAGGAAAATCCTGAAAATAGTGAAATCCAGAAGAAGAACCCGAGCTCGAGCCGGCAAGCGGCTCGTGGACTCGTGAAAAATTAAACAAAATTTGAAAAAAAAAAACGTGAAAATGTATTAAAAAAAAATTCAAAAAACTCGTGGGCTCGCGGCTCGGCTCGTGAGCTCGAGGAGCCGAGCTCGCCCACGAGCAAACGAGCCGAGCCGAGCTCGTGGGTTTAAGGGTCGAGCCGACTCGGCTCGACCCATTGCCCTCACTAGTTGACGCTTAATTCGCCATTATATTATTTGATCACGATCTCGTGCACTTGCGAGTTGTCAAAGGGTCGCACGGTATGCATTTAAGTTTTGAACTCGATCTTTAATGAATAATCTTTCGAATACAGGTTGATGGCGATTTTGATTTTGAGTTCACTACTAGAAATAACGGTTTCATCGATAGATATTCTTGTCATTAAGGGACGATATTTTATCGATAATCCTACTTACTCATAATTTTTTCGTCGATACATACCAAGGTAAAACTCCCACCAATAATTTTTCGACGGTAACATAGGTTTTGCCTACATATATATCTTTCTAAACTATCGACGAATTTTTATAACAGCCATCGGCAATGATTTTGGAGATAATTTAAGTTTGATAGAATTGCCAATGAAATTGCATTGTTTCCGTTCGCAAATCTCTATATTATTTCCTCGGAATTAATTTCGCTCCTAATTTTCGATGAAAGTTTCCTAAGAAAATAAATCCGATGCAAATTTGTATTAAATTTATTAAAAAATAAAATTTTGGTGTTATATTAATTTGTCATTCTTGTGAATTAAAAATTTTTAAAATGTAGAAATTTCATTGCAGAGAAACCTACCAATGTGTTTTATTCTTGTGGATAATTTTTTTATACTAAGAAACTGCAAAGATTAGTTTTTGAAACTTTACTATCTGACTAAAAGAACTTTCAAGGGAAGTTAATCTAAGATAGCCCCCTCATAACCTAGAATTTAAATTGAAATTGGAGAAAACTCATTTTATTAAAATTTAGTCAAAACAATTACATCCCAATTGTGCTTGGCGGCTGCATATAAAACCATCTAGTAAAATATGCTGACTTAGTCCCCAGGCTTCTTAGAAAATATAAAAAGTACTAAACAGCAAATAATATAAACAAAGACATTAAAATAGAATAATCCATCTTCATCACAAAGGTAGAAGATCCTTCAAAATCCCCATTCGGCTTCCTCCGTGTATTGATCACAGCAGGTAGCAATGCCTTCTATTTCAATTTAGAACGTACATTCCAGAGATGCTCATCGAGTAGACCGTACCAAATGCCTTAAATAAGAGTGCATATATAATACAAATGTCATACATATGTGGGATATATGTCCGTACATTAATTGCATTATTGTTCCTAAAAAATACATTTGCAACAATATGCAATAGAGACTAGAGTACACTGATACATCTTGTGGTAAATAGATATGAACTGATCTACTGACTTTATTTACACCCAGGAGTGTTGAAGTTGGGAAATACTATGAACTTAATGGATAAAGGAGCAATATTTATGGGAGAATTTATATCACGACGAACTGGAGATAAACTCGGGACATCTCCTCTTTCAGTGAGTTGCAGTGCCTGTCCATTCAACAACATGGTAGTGCTTTGAAGGTTCTCAGCCTCTGGAGTTAAATGATATTCTTCTCGGAATAATCTTTCCTCAGATGCTTTGTTTCCGACCCAAGAAATCGACCTCTTAAGACCGCGTGTAAAGGACTTTTTCCTGGTATCTACGCTCTCTTTCAAGTGCAGTTCTGTATTGCTAGTGCATTTGACGTCAACGTTGAATGTAGTTTGATTGCTTAGATTGATCAGAAGTAACGTTACACCAGCCTGGAACAAGGAAAAAGCAATTAGTAGATTGAGAAAGCCGCCTTTGTAATACTGTCCTGTCCTCTTCAATCCTCCTTGAACAGACATCTGAAATGTGTAAATTTCATTGCATATTGTCCATCCCCATCCATAAATTTAAAAAGAACAAAACCGAAAGGACAAATAAGAAAAGAAATCCCAAAAGGCGGTTCATGAAGATGCTGAAAATTCAAATGTATAGGGCTTTTACCATGAAATAACACAGATTTCTATAGCGTAAACCAAGGACGGGATAACTATTTCCAGATTGCAGTGAATCCTTCAATCATCAACAGGAAAGCCAAAAAAAAATAAAAATGCACGGTATACACACGAGTGATTCAAAAACAAGTAGCAAAGAACAGAACAAAGAGCATTCTACGACTATCGGTTCATTATATTACTGTATAAGACATTTCTAAGACTTGGCTCAGCACTGAACACACATAATTGAAGCGTGAACAAGCTGACAATTCGCGTCTTGGGCGTGATAATGTAATTGATACACTTATTTACGCCGTCAAATTGGATATTTGGGAGTAATTTTAGGGAATTATTGCTTAATCTCGTGTAAATCGATGTTGGAAGGGGACCAATGCGATATGATTTTGAAGATGAAGGGTCTAAATTGCCATTACAAGGGACTTGAGCTGAATAGAAAACTGAAACGAGGATCAAAATGAAAATATTGAAAAGAGGTTATATCTTGCGATTCGCAAATTACAATCTCCTACGTGGTCACAGGGCTTATTTAGCTGTACCACGCAATCGCAGTGCGCTACATTTTACCAGTTCTATTTGTAAATATTTCCTTCACCATATCATCCAAATACAAATTTGGAAGCACAAGCATGAGATTTGTCGTATTATATCAACGTAAAAACGTGTGATACAATGTTCTTACTCTTTCTTTTGAACAATGAGCATAAGAGCGCAAATATGGAGATCCATGGCTGTGAACATCGAGCACTCCTTTTCCCATAAGCTGATGCCAGAGAAGTGCGCTGCATTGTAGAAAATACTTAAATTAGAAATACTTAGATTTATCTCAATGGCCATAAACAAGAAGCTTATCTGAAATTATGTAGTCATTATCCTTGCCTGTAATAATCAGGATTGGGAATAAATGTACTTGCGTTAAGAAGTCCATAGTTTCCACCAATCAAAGTTTGCCTGCAATATACTTTAGTGTCGTACTTGGCAGCCATTCCAAGCTGATCTAGATACCTACATTCCAAACACAGATGAAGATGTTATCTTTTCTCCAAGAATCCATTTGGCTAAGCTTAAAAAGTTTACTTAAAAGTTAAAAAGCAATTATTAAAATAATTATTTTTTTTGATTGGTCGTATTTAGACATAAATAAGCTTATTTGACAATAGGTTAAGAGTTATCTTTGAAATAAGTAACTTATTTCCTTGAAAATATCTTGGCCAAAAGAAACAAAAAATCAAAAGTAACTTTTACTTATTTTTTAAGCTTAGCAAAACATGCTCAAAATCATGCATACCGAATCTTGATCTCTTCAATAGGAAGCATAATTAGAGTTTATGAACTGTACGTATTGCAAGGAAAATAGAAAATTTACCAAAAGCTGTCAACAAATGTGTCAGATACGTGAGCACCCCCACTGTTGTAGGCACCTCCTGATTCGCCAACCCAAGCAGAAGCCCAAGGACCATTCATTTGAATGGAAAGGGAAAGATTTCTGAATGTGGCGGATATTTTATTCAAGTGATCAGGATCCAGGATTTTATTAATGAGATTGTGATCATTCCCTGAAATGTGAAGAGGTTACTTATCAGAAATTTTGCCCTTTTAGTACTTTCAGGCACTGTCTTACACACAAATAATTGATGAAGTTACTTCATGTTAATAAATATGTGGAAAACAGAATATTATTCTTATCATAATGCAATATTGAAATAGCTTCTTCTGTCAATTCTTGTTAAGAAATGAAGAACAATTGGCAGGATTTTGGTGCACACTTCCCTGGACTTCACCTTCACAACCTTAGAACTGAACAAAAGAACCTAGTGGAGACTGGAGATCATTGAAAAACAAATGGATGAGCCACATCTGAAGTTGTCAATGCGTTTTCTGACGTGTAATTTTATCTTCGACCATGATCTTCGACCATGATCCTAAAAGGAAAATGGAATGGAATACATAACACTTTGCCATTTATAATCTTATGACAACATAAATTTACCAAATGTTTGCCGGAATAATCAATACCCAAATGCAATGAAAAGATACAATATAGAGTTATGCTTATCTTCACAATTGTGAAATAAATAATTTATTACTTTGAGAGTGTCAGGAATATATTTAAGGTCAAAAGACTCGCTGAATTGAACACATGACAAGTTATTACTCATAGCTAAGAGCCTTAAGACTGAGCTTATAATGGCAAACAATAAAATGTTAAAGTTTTATTGCGGAACCAAGATTGATTTACTGACTTTTGGATCTTGCAATGATATAAATGCACAAGAACCATGATAATTGCAATGATACAAGTGACAAGAAATACCAACCTGGACCCAAATTATATATATGATGTGTCAAAGCATTAACAACACGTGGACCTGAAACCTGAAGTAGCTGTTCAAACCACAACTTATCATAGAACCCTCCTGGTGCCAAGAGAGCAGGTTTTGGCTGGAAGTTCGTATACAATTCGTCTATGATAGAATTTAGATGTACTAAATCTTTTCCATACTGCTCAGCACCAACACTTGCACCTATTCCCTTGCCAGACAACTCGTTACCTGCAGCATAAAAGACAGAGAAAGTGAGAAAATTAAACCTTTCTAGTTCACAAAGTTGAGAAATCTATAATTGACTAAGACCATGTTTGTCTAAGCTTAAAAATATGTCACTCTTAGTTACTTTTTTCCCCAAAAATATTACAAAAAGGTACCTTTTGAAGTAAAAAGGAACTTATTTTGAGAGCAATTCTCCCCAAGCTTAGTTTCAATTTTGATCAATAAAAATATATTCATTTTAGAACTTAATTATTAGTTGTGAGTAAACTTTCTGAGCTCAGTCAAACACACACTAAACAATCAAATGTCAAAACACTATTACCAAATTCCCAAGAATCTATTCGATAACCCTTGGAGATAGTGTAGTTAATGAAATCATGAGCATTGCTCGAATCCCAATCTCCCTTCCAAGAACCTCTTCTGACATGGTGCCTCCCACGTAATGCATTCAAGCCAAATGTCACCACAGCTCTGCANCCCCAAGCTTAGTTTCAATTTTGATCAATAAAAATATATTCATTTTAGAACTTAATTATTAGTTGTGAGTAAACTTTCTGAGCTCAGTCAAACACACACTAAACAATCAAATGTCAAAACACTATTACCAAATTCCCAAGAATCTATTCGATAACCCTTGGAGATAGTGTAGTTAATGAAATCATGAGCATTGCTCGAATCCCAATCTCCCTTCCAAGAACCTCTTCTGACATGGTGCCTCCCACGTAATGCATTCAAGCCAAATGTCACCACAGCTCTGCAAAGACATAAAAACTGAACTAGATAGGATGTTAAGAATCATGATGTTTTCTGTGAACCAAACAGAATTTAAAACCAACTACTATCTTCTCCAAACTCATTTCAAACCCGAGTGCATGCATGGGAGAAAACTCATGAAGCCAAGAATTCAATAACTACGTGGACACCTAAAGGTCACTCTTAAAGAGATGGAAAAGTGTGCCCCATTGATTAGGTCAGAACTTAGTTCGTAAATTCAAGAAATACGCCAGACCACAAAATATCATTTGTCTATAAATGACTCTAAAAGAGCTACAAATGACAAGCCAGCCCATCTGAGTTTTAGATTTAACACTCTGGATTCCTTCAGAAGCTCAAGTTTGTTTTGTTTTATCATTAGAATTAACAACAACCCTGGCAAACCTTTGACGTACCAATTCCATAGCTCTCAAAAGAAACCTATGAAGGGTTACATATCCTCTCTTACAACAAAAAATTCCATTTGTATATAGGATTAAGCTAACAGAGCTATGAATGTCAAGCCAAGCATAGCTGAGTTCTCAATATAAGGCTCTTAACGGTCGGAAGCTAAATTTTTTGCTTTGTTTTCTTTTCCTCCTAGAATTAACACTGACCCAAAAAAACCTTTGATGGAATTTAAATATTAAAAGAAACCTTTGAAGTGTTAAATTCTGTGAATATTTGTCCAAGGATACTGTTAGCAGTTGCATCGTTTCTTTATTCTTGGCTGCAAGTCATTGGATTCATAAGGACTGAGGAGAAGTATTGAGAAAAAAAACAAATATTAAGTACACCTTGAATTCTGAAGCCCAAAGAACACAAAAAATTATACCATGTTTTGTCGTCCACTAAATTTACGTAGATTGGAGTTTTGTTTTTTTCATTGCAATTTTAGATAGTCATTCAAGATCTCTTCATTAATTTAGCCCTTGTTTGGCCCCCATTTTAATGAGAATTTGGGAAAAATGTATTTTGGAATAGTAATTTTTAACGGGGGCCAAACAGGGGCTTATTCTCCGTGATTTTTCCTTCTGCAGCAGATTTTGCATGGACATAGATCTACCAAACTAGGTAAGTACTGTTTTGTTTTTAGATTAAGTGTTCAATGGTCCAAACTCAGTCCCCCCCCACGAGAGACATGGTCATCATTATATGTAAATGAACATTGAAAACTGGATCTTACCCGGTCATCTTGAAAAATTTATTCAGCTCATCCCATCTTTTCATATGTAAGCATCCCATTGAAAATCCAAATAACCCAGATTTATCCTTCCCAAATTGTTTGCATGGAGTCTTTAAATTCCCCACTTCATAAAGTACTTGGTCTTGCAAAGAACCACCAAGTCTTAATCTCAAATTCTTGAAAGCTGTTGAGCAACAAAATGAAACACAAAGTTACTAAAGCTAAGGTATAATTTAGGAGTACGCAAAATTTCAATTTCCAGGTTCTAGTGCACTTAAAGGATACATTTTCGATGATGAAGCAATGTGAATATGCAAACCTTGAATGGCATTGGCAAGAAAAGGGTGGGACAAATCCTGACAATTAAAGCAAAATAATAATGAAAATGTATCTAAATCAAATCCTCGGTAAATATTAGAAAGCCAAAAAATTCTTACGAGATTTATAACGGATGAAAATTTCCACGGGCATTGGTTATAGTTACACTTATCATGAGGCCACCAATCAATTGTAGCACATATATAATTATCGTCTGTTTCAGCAATAGTTGTGTTTGCATCGATGACAAGTCTTGCATCGTCCAAATCTTGTGCCAAAATTGATGTGGAAAAGACTAGCAGTAAGACGAAGAACAATGAGATTTGAAATCCCATTAATTGATCAAATATAGAAGCTTCACCGCCAGTCCAACTAATCAAAATTTCTACAAAATATGAATTAAAATAAGAAATTTTAGTAGTATTTACGCACTTGAATGATAAAACAATAACGATAAATATGAAAATTTTCTACGCTATTAATTTCTTCAAATCTACAACATAAAACCCCCATCAAAATAAAAAATAAAAAAAATCTACAACATAAAACGAGTAATATAAAAAGTTACTGCATAATTAATTAAAACATGAAAACATCAGCAGATAATCAAACAATCATTCAATAGGTAAAGCTAAAAATTAAATATAATGCCACGTCCACACCCACCTCGAATTTTTTGAATAAGAATGAAAATAAATCACAGCAATTAAAAACTAAACCTCACCTCAAGAACAGTACATTCTTCATTGATGCCACAAATGAAGACCCAATTATGCAATTTTTTTCCAGTTATAAAGACAAGAAAATAGTGTCATGTGAAATGGGTTTGTCTCAGATTTCTCAAAAAATTGCTGAATTTACAAATATTTAGATTTCTCAGGTGTCGGTATAAAACAGTTAGCTGTGCTTTATTGGAAAGGACAAGAATACAATAATGGAGTATGTTTTGTCTCGACAGAGGTCCAATTATTTTGCCGAGATTATAAGTTATCCAAGAAGCTCAAAATTATGTCATCTCTGTAACAAGATCGATTACACAATGTTTGGCTAAGGTCAAGAGTTCTTTTAACTTATTTTTGAGTAAATTTTTAAGTAATTTTATCCGTGGATGAAAAGACACTCCAGCCTTGCCCCGCCCTGTATTACCCGGTCAAAAAAATCGAGTTGGAACGAAGAACGTGGTCTCTCTCCTCTAGAATTTTATCTTTTTATTTTGTTTTAAAATTTAAATTTTATGTATAAAAATACAGAAAACTAAAATTCTGGTAACATTTCTTCTTTTCTTAGAATTTTTAGAAGCTACCAAAGTCTAGAAAAGTAATTACTTGTTTCAAGTTTAATTAATTAAAAAAATTATCTATTTTAAACTTCACTTTAAAATAATATTTTAAATGGTGTTTTGAAACTGTTCCAAGGTTCAGTTAAATCACTATCAGTAGTGCATGTCTACCCATGTGATCTCAATAATTCATTTTTTGGAGAGTTTTGTCAAACCTGTCATTGAACTTTTAGCCTATGTTAGATGGTAATTATAAAAAGAAATTGGGAAACACCAAATTTTAAATAGTAATTTTTTGAAAAGATGTATGATTAAAAGGTAGGAAAAAATTTATATTTACGTGTAAAATATTTTATTATTTGACCGTGTGGTTGAACTGTTTAGGCTCCATTTTAAAGTGATTTTGAGAAAAAATGAATTTTGAAATAGTTAAGAGTCAAACAAGGGCTTAGTGAAATAAGTTCAACGTAGTTTAAAATTTCAACAATGTCATATGTTATCATTTATGGTCTTATAAATTGATAAAATTTTACTTAGCCCTTGTATGATTTTCTTTTTTTCAAAATATATTTTTTCTCTCTTCTTTTCAACCACACATTCTTTAATAAAATAATATTACACGAAAATTCAAATTTTTTTCTATATTTTTTAACCATGCATTTTTTACCAATCTACTATTTCAAAATATATTAAAAACCTTTTAATGGGACTCAAACGGACTCTTACTCTAAGATAGGATATTTTATTCAAATTATAACTTTCATTAAAACCATATATGGGGATCATTGATTTAATGAAGACACTTGGATTTTCACTTTATTATTTTTCTTCTATTGTTCTTTTTTCTCTTAATATTATAATATGTTATCAGGACAAGACTTTAATCAGTTGAGCAATAAATAAATAAAAATCGATTCCTTTCTTTATTTTAAGACAAGCAACGAAGCTCAGTCACAAAGAAACTCTTCATTTCGCTTTAAAAAGAAAATGTCCTTTTTTTAGTTGTATAACAACAAAGTTTTATAAGTTATTCGATTTGATTTTATTATTTTTATTATACCATTTGACGATACACATATATTTGTTTCAATGTAATTTATTAGTTCTTATCAATATTTCCGAAGAACATTGTATTAATACTCTTGGGGATATCATTTTTAAATCATTATTCTAGAAAAGTGTAGTATTACTATTATGTATTATTTAACGAGAATATATTTATGCTGCTCCTGCAGATGGACAATTTTACGCATATTGAAGGAAACCCGCCGAAGAATTAAAAAAGTAAAAATAATTGGTCAAATAAAATTACGTAATTCAAGAAAAACTGAATTTACTAGAGAAATATGAAGTTATTGGTGCTACAGTGTGAACATCTAAAGTTTTATAGTTATGCGAAAAGAAAAATGAGAAAAATCAAGTCGTAATATACAATACACAACTCTCAACATAAAAAATTCATAAAGACTTGTACTAATAATATCATGTGGTGAATGCAATCACATATAAATTCTTCAATCATTTAGTACTAATAATACTCTTTTTTCCCTTGACCATTGTTTTGTCTCATTAGATTTTCTTGGCAAGATTTTTTGTATCATATTCAAATAAATAATATACCATTTTTTCTTAATTAGAATTTTTTCCACATGATTTTTCCTAATAAAATTTTAACGAGGCAAATTATTTCTATAATAAATGGTCATATCATAGAAATTATTTTTATATAACTTCACGATTTTACTCTCATATTTTATACATTATACACGAGACTCTTGAAAAGATCAATAATGAAATTTGTTTTTCAATAGATCATCATATTCATTAAAGTCAAACAAAGATAGATGAATATTTTGCATGAAAATGGTATTTATTGGGCTATAATAAGACGATATAGAACATAATTCACCATATTTATTTTATAAAGTGTTTGAAATATATGGTGTGTTAGGTCCGACCTCACACTTTACTACTAAATACTTCGGGACACTGTTCCTATGCTAATGTCAAAATCGAACATTATGAAAAATAAGATCAAATCAGACGCATAGCCGTGGTAATCCACAGAAACATGATGATTTATGATCATTGCTACACTGCCTCACTTCACCACCAACCACTCCTAGCATGTCATATGGCAGTGATGACATCTGTGCCTAATTCCGAACCAATTACAAACACGTAATGATTATCCAATTGCAAATCATCATTGCCGATGCCACAACTGTAATGTAGGTCATGATGACCTGAATGGCTGACCTCAATGACCAATCAAGGAACTAGAAATCTGGATGGTGGCACAAAATTCCAAGTCAACACTTTAGTTGAAATAACGTTGGGCGGCCAAGTGGCATGATCTTCCAGTCTATAAATATGGACAAATGGTTCCATCCTAGGGCGAAGCAAGGGAAAATGGGCAACAAACACTCCCAAACTTCCCTTTATTCAGTTACTTTATAATCTTTGATCCAATTCTAGCAATATTCAATTAATTTTTTGTTTAACTATTTATGATCTTGCCACGTCATTTTTAGTCATCAACAGTTTGGCACTAAAAGAAGAGTTCTCTTGAAAAATAGTCAACATATTCCCTAAAAGTCTTACCAGATCACATGTTATCCATTCCACAAAAATCATGAGCTTTAGCTCAGCTTTTAAAAATCATTCTCGAACATATCTTAACAAAACAAGTGCCACCAAATATCTTCAAAGAATGAACAAATCTTCTTAGGGCGGCCACCCTCTATTTTCTTCCATGAAAGAGGCAATAGAATGCCACATAACTACCATGCAAAGAATAGAACAAAAACAGACAAACAATGTCTCAATGACAAAAATCGAGTGGAATTATCTATTAGAGAAAGGAGTGGACGACCTCTAGTTCGAAGAAGTCTGTACTTTACTAATGATGAATTCTCCAAAAATTAAACAAACGAAGCAAAGAGCCCTCTATCTGAGACAGAACAGGCACTAAGGAAAAAAATGTGTTCAATAAGTTAGGTACTTAGCTTTTGCTCATGCTTAGAATCGGGCAACATAACCTCACCCAAAATGACCCCACAAAAGGAGCAAGCAACGAGCCAAAAATAAACCAACTAAAGAAATGAATAGCCGACCTAGAGGGTAGAAAAAAAGGGTGATGGAGGAATACTTTGCCAATCATCACTCTCCTTTTATGGAGGACTTACTAACTGAACCCCTGCTAGATAAGCTAAAAATGCCCCAGCTTGTTGGATACGAAGGAGAAAAAGATCTTCTCAGTCACTTAGATACTTATACGTCATGGATGGAACTACAAAGAGCCAGCGATGTCATAATGTTTAAAGCTTTTTCCCTAACCCTGAGAGATAAAGCACAAATGTTATGATTGAACAAGTGTTTGTTAATTTCATTACTTTGTATATAGATTTAGGTGTATGAAATACTCTTATAAGTTCAAAAGAAGTACTGTTTAGACGTTAAAAAGTGTTCCCACATTCTAAAGCATATTATAATGATGTCTAAGTACTTTTGTTAGGTTTGACATGGTGAAATAATGGTCACTTTTATATAAACATTTCAAAATTTCAAATTCCAAATAAAGGTCGAGGTTAAACCTTAGATATTGACTTCCTTTCATATATCTTGATATTTTCATACAAAAATCGGTCTGCCACTGGACAAAACCACCTAAGTAATGGCATTGGGCCTCAAAATTTGAGGGGTCTCTTGTTGAAAATATTTGTAGTTGGTTGTGTCAAAAAAAATTTTGTAAAATCCCATTTCTCATGTTCTCCATCAACACCTTGACAGAATCCTCTCTATCTTCCACTTTTTAGTGCATATTTGGCGAAGCTTTAATTTTTTTAAGCACCTCAAACATACTTTTTTATCCATATATTCATATGACCCACAATTTAGATCTCCAATAGACTCTCTTTATTTTTAACGCTTAATTTTACTACTCACAAAAAACATTTATTTTTTTCCTATTTTTTATTTTAACTAACTTCCCTCCAAATTATTATATTACTTTCCTCCAATGAAAATTGAAATATTTCGAATATATTTAATTATCGATTGTACTACATATACATAATTGTTTATATAATAGTTTACATATGCATGATATTGTGAGATATAATTGTGTCAAAATTTCTTCAATTATATTAAAAAAATAAATAAATCAACTCTATTTATGCCACCTCACATGTGATGCAAACTTTTCCATGGCTAGAAGCGCAACCCTTATTCACTTAGTACTCGTTTTAGTACCTTCGCATGTGATGCAATATATTTCTTTCTCAACATGCATCTGCCTGCAAAGACCTCGCCAAAAAAAATCTCTCCCAAGCAACTACAATTAGCATTATTCTTTAATTATAGAGAGTTAGTTTGGCTCTCAGTACTCTTTATTTTAAAATGTTAATTTGAATAGTTTCTTGGAGCAGAGTTTTTAGGATACACTCTTTAAAATGGAAGACATCTTATATTAGAAGAGTCTATTGGAGATACTCTTATTATCCACAACGTACTATCCACTTATCTACATATTTTGTAAGACTCACAACTTATAAGCACTTAAAGACACTACCAAACAAACATTTAATTTCTTGTGTTTCGTGTCTTATTTTCTATGTTGTGTGGCTCAAGTCACATTGTCTAATACTACGCATTTCAGTACACATCAATAGTTTTAATCGACTCCATCTTGTAGAGTGTTGTATTTAGATTGCATTTCTCTTTATAAAAAAGAGTTTCTTTATACCTAAACAACATATGCTGTATACCTCAACCACCTAAGTCATTCTTATTTTAATAATGTTCAAAAGAATAACTATCCGAGTATATAGGTTCATTGGCTTATCGAATGATAGCTTAATCTTTCGAATTGTAAGAGGTGTTTTATTCTGCTATTCTATTTTTTGTATTGTACAAAGTTTCATTTAAATATAAATATATTATTTATATATATATATATTTAAGTATTGTTATGCTTGTTAAAAAATTATATTTAGTGGCCCCCTAATAATTAATCGTCTAGGACCTTAAATTTCGGTTGGCCGATCCTAGTACAAACCAAGTTGATTACGTTAGTTAAATTTGAAGATAATTAACTAACAACACGAAAATTATTTTAGCCCCTATTTGGTATAAAATTTTAAATTAAAATCAAGATTTTAATTTAAGGTAATACGAATAATTAATTTTAACTATACATTTTGTGGGATCCGCAATTTTTCAAGAACACATTTCATCAATTCTATCAAAACCTACTAAAAATCTAATTTTAATTCCTATCAAATTGAGGCTTAATAAATAAACATGGAGATTTTTTATTCTTGGGCTGGACACGGGACATTTTGTCATCCCTATTCCTAGTCCACAGCTTTAGGCAAGATGGGCAAAATTGTCAATTGACAAACACGAGGAATGTGGGATTTAAATGTAATTATGAGCCAATAGCAAGGAGGGATCAGTCAGAAAAATCACTCTGTCCATCACTACACATTTTCTTTTTCTTGTTTCTCCTCATATCATGTGCCGACCGCAGCTCCTTGTATAAAATTACTCTCAGTATTCCCTCTCACATTCTGTCGATCAAAATTTTCCATTTTAAGCAACCCGAGAAAATATCAAAGCAATTCTAGATTACGCATTCTTGGGCTCTTGATATCTCTTACATTTTCTTGGATTTTTTATTTTTTTTTCCAGTTTGTTTAAACATTAAACTTTCAATCCGTGCAATAGAATTATGTTTAAAATCCCATTTTTCGAGAATTTTGTTCCTTTACTGTAAAACCCATGTTTTTCTTAATCATTATTAGTGTCTTACGTTGAAATTTTTGGAAGTGCTGTGTGAATCTTTTGGGACAATTTGCTGTTTTTATTGGCCAGACATTAACTTTATGTGCAAATTAATAATAGTCGTGTACAGTTGTTGTGAAACATAAGTCTTATTTAAATTATTGATTTTGGGAGAAAAAAATATATAGGGCGGTTTTGATGGAGAGCAGTGGAGGGGATGATCAAGGCTCTGGATGGATGCAAGTCAAAAAGGTCTGATTTTTACCCAATAATTTTCTTAGAAGGATCAAAGAATGAAGATTCTTTGATTTTTGAAAAGATAATGCATTTACATGTGTATTAGCTTGGGATTTATTTATATGATTTGTTCAATTTTTATTTTTTATTTTTTGTTTGAAAGATGTGGGCTGATGCTTATATTGTGTACAAATTATTTATCACATGGAAAAGCTGAGCTAGATGAGGATAAACTAATGTCAATTGAATTTTGATCCTACACATTCATAATTTACGGGCAAGAACGAATTTGTTTTTGATATCCCCAGTACATCACTATATATTTGATGCCTCAACTCTGATGTAATTTCTGAGTATGCCAGTTCCTGATTAGTTCTTTCTGGAATTGAGAGTGTTGGTGACGTTAACCAATTGTGTCTAATTTCTAGTAGGTATGATGGCTTTCTGGTTCGGTCTGTTAAAGAAATTAATGCATTCAATAATTTATCGCATCTTCTAGGTCGATTATCATCTATCCCCATTACCAATTTTTTGCATTCTACACTCTAAATCCCATTTCTTTCTGTTGCTACTCATTTCAGGATTTTGTCTTTTGATGTTTTCTTTTTAATAACAAAGAAGGAGCTTTCATATGATCTTGATGAAATTTATGGATTTGTTTTATTTTCACTTGCTTGTTTTGAGAAATTTCATGAACTTCTTGTCCAGAAATATAGAAGCAAATCAAAATTCCCACAGCATGGTTTGGTTGGAGGACTCTCTGGAAAACAAAATTCTACTCATATGAGCAGCCAGCTTCCGTCGGGTGTAAAACACGACAAAGACAAGTTTGCTCCGGATGCTGGTAGAGACTGTATTGTACATGGTCTCAATAGTGCTGCAAATTCCTCTTCTATTTCAACTGAAGATGAGGTAGTTGTTCATTGCCTTGATAAATGTGTTGTCAGTCAAGATAATGGAAACTCCAAATCATTTCATTTAGCAGCTACAGAAATCCAAGATTCTAATTGTAAAGTAGTTGTCAGTGAAGAACGTACTCAGAAGAATACTGTCTTTCCAAAAATCAAGTGGGGTGATTTAGATGATGGAACATTGATAATGCATTATGGTAACACTTACGAGACTGGAATTAAATTAGGTGGGATCGATAATCATAATTTGGTCTGTATGAAATCTGACAGTGCTGATGAATCTATTTCATGTTCCAAAATTGATAGCAAGGACAACAAATTTATTGGGGCAATAGTAGATGAAAATCAGGATCCTCCAAAGTCTCACTCTTTCTCCCCAATGACAGTTTCTTTTGCCAAAGACTGTAATGGGGGGAATGAGGTATCTTCAGAAGATGTGAAAGTACAAATTTCATGTGAGACAATAGTTAGTCAAAGTACTATTACTTCTAATTTCGAGGTAGATTGTGAACATGTTAAGAGCAAAACTGATGACGCTTCCCATTTGTCCAGTGAAAATACTCCACATGCTTCCATTGAAAAGGTTGGAATGATGGAAACACCTGGTTTGAAATCTGAAACTGGTTGCTCCAAAGATTTTGTAGTGCCATCTGAGAAAAGTGAACATAGAAATGTGGCAGAGTCCATCCCAACCACTTCTGTGGAAGAGTCTAGGGATCAGAAGTGTGATTCAATTTCTGAGGATTTACTGGAAACCCAAAATTTGAATTCCGTAGATTCAGATGACACGTTTGAAAGTAAAGAAAGATTCAGGCAACGCCTTTGGTGCTTTCTCTTTGAGAGCCTTAATAGGGCTGTAGATGAACTCTATCTTTTGAGTGAACTTGAATGCGATATTGAGCAGATGAAAGAGGCCATTCTTGTTCTTGAAGAAGCTGCATCAGATTTTAGAGAACTGAATTCCAGAGTTGAGGAGTTTGAGAAACTGAAAAGGTCCTCTTCTCATGTAACTGCAGGGGCACCTTTGGTCATGCAGTCTGATCACCGCAGACCACATGCCCTCTCATGGGAGGTTAGCATTCTTATTGATTTGAATGTCAAATGGATTATAGTTTAGGTTTCCTTGTAGCTGTAGATTTGTAGATATGACTCCTTTATTCCATCTTCCTTTATAATGTACTTTTTAATAGATACTTCTGCACAAAGAGTTTATGCGATTTGTAATTTGTCTCGTTCTTTTCAAATTCTTTATATTTCATTTCTTTAATGCTTACATGATGAAATGATTGCACTTCACAGAATATAAATGGAGCTGTAAAACTAATTTTGTTGATTTACAGTAAAATACATAATCCTAGCAAATATAAAAAATGAAGTGCATTTTTTGTAAAGATATCTCACTCGAGACATTTGTGCATTAGTCTCTCTGATGTGCATCTGATCATGGTTTCCTTTCAGAGTTTATTGACTTCATTGTCTATGCAATGCCTGATATTTCTTTTCATTCTCCATTACCTTGTCTCTGCATTGCCTGAAAGCCTTAACCATATTACATAAGTGCAGGTCCGTCGAATGACATCTTCACCGCGCAGGGCAGAGATACTTTCTTCATCTCTTGAGGCTTTTAGGAAAATACAACAAGAGAGAACTAGGGAACATGCTAACAGTGCTGAGAAACTGGGGGCTGATTTTTATAGTCGCCATTCCAGATCAGGTAATATTTTGGAGAAGTATGCTAAGAGTAGTAATTTAGAAGGCGATAAGTATGCTAAGAGAAGTAATTTAGAAGGCGATTCTAAAGAATCAACAGCAAAGGAAAGGAAGCGAACTGGAATCACAAATAATTCTCAGAGATCAATCAAAGAAAAGAGAAATATTGATTCAGGGAAGTCTAATTCTGCTGCATCCAGGTTACCGATCAATAGGGAACTAAATGCTGATTCAGAAGCTGATAGACCACTTTCTAAGAAAGAAAAAATGTTGGCAGAACATAGTGTGGGGAAAAATTCCAAAGCAATTGATTCCCTGAAAAGACAGATTCCTTGTCTTGAGAAAGAGGGGGAAACGAGAAATGGGAACTCATGGAAATCTATGGATGCCTGGAAAGAGAAGAGGAATTGGGAGGACATACTTGGCACTCCACATCGTGTATCTTCTCGTTTTTCTTATTCACCAGGCATGGGTAGGAAAAGTGCTGATCGTGCACGCCTTTTGCATGATAAACTTATGTCTCCTGAGAAGAAAAAAAAATCAGCTCTCGACCTTAAAAAGGAAGCAGAAGAGAAACATGCACGAGCCACTAGAATCAGAACTCAACTTGAGAATGAGAGAATGCAAAAGCTTCAAAGAACTTCAGATAAACTGAACCGTGTGAATGAGTGGCAGACTGTTCGCAGCAATAAGTTGCGAGAGTCGATGTTTGCTCGCCACCAGCGTGGTGAATCCAGGCATGAAGCATATTTAGCTCAGGTTGTGAGAAGAGCTGGTGACGAAAGCAGTAAAGTTAATGAGGTACGATTCATCACATCGCTAAATGAAGAGAATAAAAAGCTTATATTGAGGCAGAAACTTCAGGATTCAGAATTGAGAAGGGCTGAGAAACTTCAAGTGATGAAAATTAAACAGAGAGAGGACGTTGCTAGGGAAGAAGCTGTTCTGGAACGCAAAAGGCTCATTGAAGCAGAAAAGTTACAGCGTCTTGCAGAGACACAGCGAAGGAAGGAAGAGGCTCAAGTAAGAAGGGAAGAAGAACGCAAAGCATCAAGTGCAGCACGAGAAGCCAGGGCTATGGAACAGATGCGAAGAAAGGAGGTCCGAGCCAAAGCTCAACAGGAAGAGGCTGAACTCCTGGCTCAGAGATTAGCCGAAAGACTCAGTGAAAGTGAACAGCGACGCAAGTTTTATCTTGAACAAATACGCGAAAGAGCATCAATGGATTTTAGGGATCAATCTTCACCTTTATTGCGGCGATCTGTGAATAAGGATGGTCAATCTCAAGGCAGATCTACCCCAAATGGTAATGGAGAAGATTATAAGGTAAACAATAGTGGTTGTACAGGAGGCTCAAGTATTGCGACTGGCAATGAGTCGTTGCATAACTCGTTGAAGCGAAGAATTAAAAAAATTCGACAGAGACTTATGTCACTAAAACATGAATTTTCTGAGCCTTCTATTGGTGTTGAAAATTCTGGGATAGGCTATAGGACTGCTGTGGGAACTGCAAGGGGAAAAATTGCCAGATGGCTTCAGGAACTGCAAAAACTTCGCCAAGCAAGAAAAGAGGGTGCTTCTACTTTTGGACTAATAACTGCTGAAATAATCAAGGTACCGAATTGGACTTCATCCTAATTTACTTTTCATGTATCACTTTTCTTTTATATGCTGGAAAACAAAAACATAACCTTCAAGTCAATGAATAATTATCCTACTATAATTTCCTGCTATGATGTAAACATTAAAACCTTTTGCATTATGATGTTGATTTTCTATTTCTTGATTCAATCATCTCTTTTCAGTTCTTTTTTTTTTTCCCTTCTTTTTTCTATTTAATACTGCTTACTCATTGGTTTAGACATACATTTGTCATTAGTTCTTGGAGGGAAAGGATGCTGAGCTGCAGGCTTCTCGCCAAGCTGGTTTAATAGATTTCATTGCTTCTGCTCTACCTGCTTCTCACACATCAAAACCTGAAGCCTGCCAGGTTACAATATACCTTTTAAGACTTCTGAGGGTAGTGCTTGTAGTGCCAGCAAACCGGAGTTATTTTCTTGCACAAAATCTCTTGCCCCCAATCATCCCCATGTTGGCTGCCGCACTTGAGAACTATATTAAAATGGCAGCATCATCAAATATCCGTGGTTCTACCAACTTTATCTCAAGTAAAACATCAGTTAGAAATTTGGAGACTATTTCTGAAATTTTAGATGGTTTTCTATGGTCCGTGGCAGCAATTATTGGTCATGTAAGCTGTGATGTGCGCCAACATCGAATGCAGGATGGTCTATTAGAGCTTGTTATTGAGTACCAAATTATCCACCGGCTAAGGGATCTTTTTGCACTTTATGATAGGCCACAGGTGGAAGGTTCACCTTTTCCTTCATCTATTCTCCTAAGTATAAATTTGTTGACTGTTCTGACTTCCAAATTTGGAGAAGTGTCCTCAATAGATTGGGAATCTTTTCCAAATGCAACGATGCCAGGACAAACACCTGGGGAAGCAAAACTTTTTGAGGCTGCAACCTCAAGATCTTCCACTTCATGCGATTCTATTGGATATAATAGTTCACCTTTTCTGCCGACTGGTAGCATACCTGTAAATTTGCCAGATGTACCGGAGGATAGGCCACTAGACAATATTCCAGTACTCATTGACAATAAATCACATAGCATTGACTGTATTAACCATAAGATCAAAACTATAGAGGTCATAAATGAGACTCCAATAATTCCTACAGATGATAAACCTGAGGGTTCTGTCCCTCAGAAAGATGGAAAGAACTCTTCAAGCAGTGCTGCAGAAAAAAAGAATGCAAATGACTTTGGCTTAAAGCAGCCTGTTGCCTTTCTTCTCTCAGCAATGTCTGAGACTGGCTTAGTCTGTCTTCCTTCCATGTTAACTGCTGTGCTGTTGCAGGCTAATAACCGGTTATCTGCTGAACAGGTACTTACATCCTTCATTAATATGCATATTATGTGCAATGAATTGTTTACTATTTCACTAATATTTCTTTTCCTTAACCATTTTGTTAAATAAATTAATTCAAGTTTCCGAGACAGCACTTTAAACCTTGTTCATCAGTGTATTTTTGCTGATTGTGTTTTTAACTGTTCGTAATTGTTTTGTGTTCTCAAAAATGTCAATACTAAGACTGTCTTCCATTGTTTGGTTTATCATCTTGAACAAAGAGAAAACCAGTGCATGTCCATTTCATCTTGGCATAAGCATGTCGATGCAGGTTTGAGATCATTGCATTGTTATACTGAGATAAAATAATAAACAGATGGACAATGTGTCTTACTGAAGAAATGCACTTTAAACTTTAAACCTGCTTGAATCGGCAAGCAAACAATGCCTTGCACCAGCTGCTTAGGATTCACTTAGTATATCACTGTTTAATTAAACTATTAATTTCATTTACTTACTTTACTTGAAAGAAGTGAGATTGCTCCTATTTATGGTTTGTGTAGGTTTGTTGCTAGCCAGCTGTCTGTCCGTCTGTCTTTTATGCCCTTACCGCACAGCGAAAGAAAATCTTAGTTGAGACCATGCAAATTGTCATAATTAAGATTGTTTCATAATCATTCTCTCAATTGAAGTATATACAGAATGGAAAAGACTCTAAAGCAGAGCTAAGAATTAGAAAGACATGATCAGCATCTAATGATCAGCGTTAAAAAGTTCTTTCTCGAGCATTCTAGACTGTCAGTTTTCCAAGTTTGGTATTGAATAATTGAAATTGAGTTACTTCTCTTCAGAGTTCATATGTCCTTCCATCTAATTTTGAGGAAGTGGCGACTGGAGTGCTGAAGGTGTTGAACAATCTGGCATTAATTGATATTACTTTCATACAGAAAACACTAGTAAGTTGCTATTATCCAACTTTTTATGCAAAGCTTTTAGTTGGATGGTGACTAACTTCTTTTTGTCAGCTTCTTCTCTACTTTATTTATTTATTTATTTTTATTTTTTCTGAAATGGTGAAGTTAATTATTTACTTGTCATGGAATAATTGCAGGCTCGGCCTGACCTTAAAATGGAGTTCTTTCACTTGATGAGTTTTCTTCTTTCTTATTGCACAAGCAAGTGGGAAATAGCTACTGATAAGGTGATATTGTGCTTGTTTCTCTGACGATAAATTAGCTTATGTGGACATACTAGCTGATCAATACATGCCCTGAAATTCTAGCGTAGCAATTTAGAATCTAAATATAATTGCTACGGAGACATATGCCACACGTACAAAGAATTGTTGCAAATTGTTAGATAACTAATTTTGCTGCTGCCGCCCACTTCACTATCCCCTAGTTCTTGCCCAAACTCCACCCTCCCAGTGCCAAACTCACCATGGTACCTTCCCTGCCAATCGACTACCTCCAATCCTTCTCTAACCCTAGTCATCTGAAAACCTACCCACTCACAACCCTCCAATTCCAACCCTCCTCTTTAAAAACTATTTCTCAAAATCAAAATTGCATGTATCAGAATTTTTCGGGTATTGTATTCTTATTGTTATTCTCCTAGCGTCACTAATAGTATGAGTTCAATTCTTTTCTTGTTTGTCTTATCAAAATTTACAGTCTATTTGGTGTAGGATCACCACCATCAAATCTCGGTCTCTTCTTTTTCCTTTTCCTTTTCTTCTTTTTCATTTTTCTTTCCTTTCTTCTTTTAATTCAAAATAAGGGTATGATTGTCTTTTTAAGTGAAAATTGATGGCTTCCGTCCATTAGGGACCAAAAATGCTGTAAAGAGCGTCGTTTGGTGAACTACATGCTCCAAATAGAATGTTGGGGGACCTCATTCCTCTACTTCACATAGGTTTGGGACCCCAGCTGGAATTTTCCCTTCTTTTTCACTGATCACTATAAAAATTTTAAATACTGTTTATCTTATGCCTAAGTTCTTTAGTTCCATACCAATTCTAATATCAATTAAATATGATTTAGCTCCGTAACAGCCAAGTCACCCAATAAGTAGGCAAAAAATAACTCCAAAGAAAACATGTCACTTCTGCTCTTTTATCTCTCAGACAACTGATTTTATTTTGGAAAAATTAGGTTTAGCTCCCCAACCTTTCCTTTAGTGTGACATTATCTCCCTAACCTTTAAAAGTGAGTTTTGACTCCCCAACCTATTCATTATTGAGGTTGGATCCCACATGACTGAATGTTACTTTGACAGTTAAAATTTCTCTAAAAGAACTATTATACACTTACATAAAACTAAATATTCATAGAGAAAAAAAAAAGTAAAATAAAAATCTGTCAAGAAAAAACCGAAAAGGAAAAAGAATTCATTCTTCTCCCCCATCTGCACAACTCCCAACACTGCCACCGGCCCTCTTCCCCCACCACCTGCAATGAAATTGAATATGTCAAGGTGGCAGTGACATACTGGTTCTTCAATCTCGGTGGTGATGGCGATTATGGCCATGTGATAAGAATGAATGGGGGAAGAAGTCTGATTTTCTGATTTTTGATTTTATGTATTTTACACAAAATTACATTAAGCATTAGATTCCCACAATTTTTTTTACATATATATTAAAATTTCAAATTTGAAGCCCAAAATCAAAGATTTATTACACTGCATCTCCATCTGCAAGATTTAAACCTAATCCTAGAATAAATATAAGCCCTTTCACCCCTAATCCTTCTAGCCAGCTGAATATCCTTGGGCATAATAGTCAATCCAACTCACAGAGTTCGTTTTTCTTTGGTCACCATTTTTGTTTTTTGTTTTTAACATTCACCGAGTATTCATTTCTGTTTCAATTTAGTCAATTTGTCTACCTCCATTTGCTATATTATCAAAAGAAGGCATAACATTTTACACGTGAAAGGAAAAGGTGATGTTGGGTCCATGTCAGTTGATTACTGTTAGTCCGATATTTGTGGATTATTGTTGTATTAATCTAGGGAGGTCAAGAATAAGTTTTGAGAGATTACATTTTCGATGTTTATGTATTTATCAGATTGGTCAGCTTTTGCTGGAATGTATGGTTCTTCTTGGATACTTTGCCTTGTTCCATCCTGAGAATCAAGCTGTCCTTCGCTGGGGAAAGAGCCCAACCATCCTTCACAAGGTCAGTGAATTTGTAAGGAATTTCAGTCTTGCATATATATATATATATATGTTCACCAAGCTCTAAAAATGTAATTTTAAGTAGGTTTACGTATAGTAAATTAAATTATAGTATAAATACTTTGTGTTGGCCATAAGTAACTTATTTTGGAAGTAACCCGTACTTTGCTGGCAAAATGTAGCAACTTTTTCTTGTAAGGTGTTTTGAAACAACATATTACTAAAAGGCGACGAGTACTTTCAAGCGTTGCCAAACATGTTGTAAATCGCATATATGTCAAATGTTGGATTAAAGAATCTAATTTATCCAACCTGTGACACAGGTCTGCGATTTGCCTTTCATGTTCTTTAGTGATCCCGAGCTGATGCCAGTATTAGCCGGCACATTAGTGGCTACCTCATTTGGATGTGAACAGAACAAGGAGGTTATTCAGCAGGAACTCAGTGTGGACATGCTCCTTTCCTTGCTTAAATCATGCAAAAACAGTCAGTGCAATTTGACCTTAAACAGCACCCCAGCGGAAGACTCTGGTGAATCTAACCCTACTGCTCTTGAATTTAGAAAACTACCGGTTGATGCATCTCAGAAATCATATCGAAACAATCTAAGAAGCAGTCGAGGAGTTACCCAGAGAGGGTATTTGCCGCCCAATAATATGAGAACAATGAAGGCGAGAAACCTGAACAACAAAGCTGTAAAGCTTTGTGAAGAGACATGTTTGGGGCCTAGTCAATCTTCGTCTGAAACTTCTGCCTTAATGTTGAGATTTCCCATGAGCTTCATCAATAAAGCAGAGCAGTTTTTTGCAGCTGAAACAACCGGGCTAAGCGAAGGTGATTATTGATTTGGAAGCTTGTACGTTTAGAGGGATAACTGATAAGGAATTCATGAACAGCATATTTCTATTTACTTGAAAAGGAATGGAGAAACTTTGGTGTTATATGACCTTGCATTGAAATGGCCTATATCATATAAATTTATTCTCGTACAAATTGTTGAAACGAAGTTGTGTAATACTGTGATTAACGCGGATGACCTTCAGGTTAAAAAAAAAAAATACAGTTAAAATCTTGAATTTTGAAGCAGAATGAAACACTCTCATTAATTAAAATCTTTTGACTCAGCAATAGATACTAGTTCGTGGATTACTTTGTTCTCATTTCTAGAACAAAATGGCACGAGCCACAATTAACATCTTGTAACAAAGCAATAATATCTGGAAGAACCACTTCATTTGGAGCAAATGGAAAGGCTCTGAATAACCTGTTAGGCTCTGAATAACCTGTAAGGAGTCGCATTAGGCCATTTCTAAACTGAAACTGTTCCCTATTGCAACTACAAGTATTACTAGTATGAATGTCAAGATTTATTAGTTCAAAATCAGTTTCCAAACTAAAACAATCAGTATTTGATACATTGATCCGTATATAAGCTACTCTGACCTTGTTTTGAGCACCAAACAAGAAAGGCTGCAACTTTCTGCAAAAGATAAGACATATTTGTTCTAACTTTTCAAAGTAAATTCGACTATATAACATACTACAAACACTGCAAGAGCTTCCAAGATGGAGGATAATCTTTGCATCGGGATAACGTTTAACTTGAATGTAAACTTACAGTTATCAACTTCCTTTATCATTGTACAAATTCCGATGCTTGGCTATTATATTGATTTTGCAGGAATACAGGGATCTTCTGTTTCTGGGCTTTTCCTTGTCGCTGTGGGAATGACTTTTGAGGCTTCACTATCAGAGCACATAACTTCTGAAGAACTCATGGGCTTATCATTCAATCCAGAATATGCACTCCCAGGAACCTCAACTAACAGATCATCCTCCTCCACTTTCATCAGTTGAATTTCCGATTCTTTGTAGTCCTGAAATTTGAAACGCTACATATGCAAAAAAATCTTAGAAGGTAGTCAAAATAAGTAACATATGAAGCGTGTAGCAGTGACTTATTTTAAGTGCTTATAAGTTATTAATCCTACGAAATATGTGGATAATAAGTGGGTATTAAGTTGGGGTCCTTGGGCATATATGAATAAAAAAATAAGTTTGGCCAGCTTAAATTATAATTTAAGCTTTTCCATACACACTTGTATCTTTAAAATATCGAGTTTCATTCATGGTCTAGCCACTCAGTTCCAAATATCATGGTACATATCTCCAGATGTTGTTAAACAAAACCATAGCGTCAACTGCAGTCATCCAACTGAATATAGATCAATGTCTAGACCAATGCACAATCCGTGTCCCTAGTCACTAGGTGATCTCCGAACCAAGCATAAGCCGGCTGCATTTAAATACTATTATGCAAACCATGTTCAACGTATAAATTATCGCTATTTTTTAAAGCAAAGAACACTAATTTTGTGATAATCCCCATACCTCCAGCACACGATCAATTTGCCTGGGGTTTTCATCATTAATGAGGCTACTCGTAACGCCTTTGAGTCGTTTTTTTGCCTTAATCCTCATCTTACGTCGGTCAGCGCATTGTTCAGCAGTAACATCAGCATGACAAGCAACACAAAGGGTCCTCATGTTTTCTAGCTTGCATTCACCTGAAGAACTTAAAGAAGAAAATCAAATCAAGAAAATAGAAAGAAAGAATTTATCAGATTAATCTCCCAGAGGATTGAGGCTCAAACCAGTGGGCAGTGCTATCACATGGCTCGACCTCCCTTTTCACAAATTTCCGAACCAAATGACCAATCAAAATAAGTAGTCAAATGGCCAGAAATATTAAGAGGTCTCGAAAGGAAAAGAAAGGCCACTTGGGTCTTCGAAGAAGAGGATTCATAATGGCGAGACCTCAATTTTTTGCCTCAAATCGTGATTTTTTGTTATTTATCATTTAAAATTCTACATTTATGGTCATATAAAAAATACACATCATTAACATGAATTTCTTTTTCTACTTAAATCATCTTACACATTTTTCATAAAAGAAAATTGGGAGAAGAGCTATCCTTAAGACGATAAATCTCAAAGATATGACTATAACGTACCTCCCCCTCTATAGACAGGTATAATGTGGTCCGCATGCCACGCATTGCCTTCTGTAGGATCATGAACAAGCTTATCCAGACTGTAAAAACCAAACAAATAATTCTGAGGCTCACAAGAGATAACAAGAAGGGAGGGCTAAATGCAATGACAGTGATTCATATGCCTCGGTTTCAATGACCCCTATAATCAGTTATTCAATATGTGGATAAAAGAATAAAACGGATATGAATTTTTGGTGGCTGTGTTAAAATGGCACCCTCAATGGCAATTTATTTCTCTATTACTGAAAGATGCAAGACTTTAGTGACATAGAGAGAACTTCCATCTTCTGTTAATCTTAAAATGTAGAAACAAGAGCCTGTTTATAGGCTAAAAATACAGACTGCAAAACATGTTCCTAGATCTAAGTCACTAGAAAAGCAAAAATTGTTATTTAATCTCCATATTAGCTCTTTAATTGTGCAATCTAAAGTTTTATTCTCTCTAAATTTACTTATTTGAGTTGTTTGTGTCCAATTCTAGTTGAAATTATATTATTCTAGATCTTTCTTCCATATAATATTCCAAATGGATTACCACATACTGTTGGAAACTGGTGAGTTCAACCAATTCTTTGGTGCTTTCAACATTCCAGAAACTACTCAGTTATAAGAGCACGATTTCAATGGTCTAAATGATCTTCCAAATCCTGATGATTTGGGTCATGACTAAGGGAGTATGAATCCAATTGATCTGGATGATGTTGAAGAAGATGATGAAATGGTGATGATTCAAGTAATAAATGACGAACGAAAAAACAAATGGGTAAGTGTAGGGACCACTTCAAATTAATGGCTATGGGTGCAATAGTAGACGGACAGGCAGAGCACAAACTGTACAAATACTGTAAAGAGAAATTAGCTTGGAAAAAGGACATCAACACAAACCAGACGCTATAAAAGATGCAGGAGTCAAATACGGAGGCTTGGAATGTAATCAGACACAACTCAAGTTGGTTCTCCTGTTGGAACTTGCAAGTTCTAATACTGATCTAAACAACTGAGTCATTTCACGAGAGAACATGCACGAAAGGTATGATGATGTTCATACTAGTGGTGAGTTTTCCCTTAGCATAGTGGGAAGCATTCACTTGACCAACTTCATACAAAGATATCTTTACCCTAAGTACAAACCCTATTATAGAAACACTCTTCGTTCATATGCTATTAATTCATACAATAAAAAAAGGCTTGCATAATGCTTAATTTAAATAAATATACTAGTGTTTTATCATTTACATTTGACTTGTGATCCAATAATAACCATAAAGGTTACGTAGTTTCTAGTGCACACTACATAGATAAGCAGTGGATAATACACAAAAAAATTATTATATTTAAGTAATTGAATATCCCCATAATGGCCTAAAAATTTTTAATGTTCTAATGAACATTATTAGAGAATTTAGTTGTGAAACTAAAATCCGCAGTTTTACTTTCAACAATACGTCAGTCAACACAGTAGTCATTACAGTAGTAATTGAAAACTTTACTAGACAACTCCCATTTTGGTGGTATACTATTTCACGTGTGTTGTGTTTAGGTATGCTATTTCACGTGTGTTGTGTTGTGTTTATCATATTTTTAATTCAATTGTCAAAGATGGGCTAAAATCACAGAAAGACAATTAAAAAAATTAGGTAAGCTGGTAATTTTGTTATGATCTCCCCTTATACAAGTATTCGATGATTTATTTGTAGAAAATGGACTAAAAGCAAGAACATTTATCACATATGTAGGTTATAGATGGAACTCAACTTATATTACAATTTTGTGAAAGTCACAAAAATTTCATTACTGCTTATTACAACAGTCGACACTCACAGGGTCTAGAATTTATTTACACGAATATGATTAGAAAATTTCCATATCACGTGAGAAATTTTTTTAAAGTATTTTTCAGTGCTATGAATACATGTTCAGGCGTATATTATCCAACCAATCCACTCGTTCTCACTCATTCTATTATATTTTTAATAATTTCAGTAGGTACAAAACATTTCCTATTTTCTGATATTGTAGAAGCAATGCAGCTACATTGTTTTTGTTAACTTTAGTAATGGACCTAATGTTTAATTTAGTGGGTGCAAACATTTTGTATTTGCAATTTCAAAGAAATTAACTTACAGATCTCGAGTTACACGGTAATTCGGATAAAAGTTTATGTAAGATGTATGAGCTAAATTTCGAAAAGAACTGTACGAACATTCGACAGCCCCATGTAGCAAAGGTTACTTCTTCGTTACATGACGATAACGATTTTCAGATCAACTTTAGTTCTTGTACGACTACTCAACATTCTAGTACTTCTTTCCTTGCCCATGCTACGATATAGGTGCAGGTGAAATGCCATTAGAGTTATCTAGTTATTTGCTAACGGCATTCTTAGTATGTTAAATGAGAAAGATAGACTTTTTTTTTGACATACTTAGGTGGTAGATAATGAACAACGTGAATATCCAATTATATCTATTATAGCACATGATCTACTAACAACTCCGATATGTACTGTAGCATCAAAGTTTTCTTTTTATGCAGGTGGCAGGATTCTATCTGATTACATATCAAAGAAAACATACTAGAGAGTTTAACGTGTTTAAAGGATTAGGAAGATGTAGAGCTCCGAATTCAAGATAAAGTCGACAGAATAATAACCAAAGATTTTCAAGATCTAACTTCATGATTTGTAAATATTGTTTACATTGATTTATTTTTTCTAACTTTTTAGAAGAAATTGTACACAGTATCTTATTCGTGAACAATTTTAACTCAGTGATGCAAGCTGCATTAGGAGAATTATAGAAGAAGGGAAAAGGGAAGAGGGGAGATGAGGGAGAAAAGAAAGGAGAGAGTAGAGAGAAATTGGGGAATGAAAGATATCAATTTTTATTCATCCAAAGTTGTTTTATTACATTGCCCTAACCCCATTTATATAGGGTTTCAAAAATCATGGATGTTTGATTATCATTTTTTCCAAAATACATTTTTTTCTCTCTTATTTTCAACCACACATTCTTCATTAAAATAATACACGCAAATCAAAAATTTTTCCTTCTTTTTTAAACACTCATTCTCCGTCAATCTACTATTCCAAAATACATTCTTAAAAAATAATGGGGCTCAAACACCCCCTAAGTAAAGAAATACTATAAAAGTTATTAAATCATACTCTAATCATGTTTCCTAAAATACGAATCAAAATAGGAAACTAGATAAATAATTATCTCCTATAATATTGCATCATTTCTCTCTGGCTGAGAGAACTCGACTTCGGCGAGGTAGACTGAAACTTCATACTCCAAGGAGGTTTATCTTTTATCTTGACCAATTGCCTATGTTGAACGTTGAACAACATCCTAAGGTTGAACTTGGGCCAAAGGGGACGATCTTTCTTGTGAATCAAATATTTGAACTTATTACTTGAAAACAATTGAAGCTACACATCCTCCCAACAACTATGATATGACCAAGGGCTACGATCTTTGCTTCTGAACAAATAGCGAAATGGAACTCCAAAAGGCAAAAATATATGCAACGTGTCTGCAAAATCTTCAATTGATTGTGCATAATGACAAACAAAAGGATCTAGCAAAGTAAACTGACCTGCAAAAACAAGTGAGTGCAACAATGGTGGCTCGAATATTCCCCAATAAGGAAACAATTCTGCTATATTGAAAACAAAACCCTCATTTAAGTGCGATGGTCAATCAAATAAATTATGTTCAAGTGAGAAATTCAGTCTTTTCTTTACATGTACGAACAATGACATTGGACGTGGTAACCAAGAAGCATCACGAAGTGGAGGTAAAACCATAGCAAAGTCAACGTTAGTCATACAACAGATTAGGCAAGATCAACTTCAGCATGTAATCGAGGATAGGTGGGCCGTTTAACTTAGGTGGCAACAATATAGATAATTCCTCATCCTCGGTATTAGAATATTCAATTGACTCAACAATAAAAATCTCAATTTCTTCTTGAAGAGCAACACAACTAGACTAAGAAGGTGATTGTCGAGACTCGGGTGGCAGACCTAGCTTATGACATGCTCGGCGAAGATAGAAGGATAAGTTCCATAGGTTGGCCTATTGGTAAGCGTCATCTAAAGATTAGAATGTAGAAATATCATTAGGTAAAATTTCAGGATTCAAACAATCGATAAGCCGAGATGCTGTGATGTGGGGAGCCTCATAAATATAATAATTGTTCAATAACTCTTTGAAATGGGATAGATGTTACCTTCCGCAAAAATCAATGCCTATCAGATATAGACGAGTTGGACAGGAGGGAGGAGAGCAGAGGACTTGTAGGGGAAGATAGGGCGAGGCGTGGTGAATTAAGGG
>CAIGRK010321050.1:0-20265 GCA_903798315.1 Fraxinus greggii | reverse complement strand
CACTAAGCCTCTGTTTGGTATACATTAAAAATTTCATTCTCATTTTTTTACTCATTTCAACCATACTTCTTCAGTAAAATAATATTTTCTATCACATCAATAACTTTTCTTTCTTTTTCAAACGCACATTTTTCATCAATCTACTATTTCAGAATACATTCTTTCAAAATAACGTGGTTCAAACACACTCTTAAGGCTAAAACTGAGTTGGTCCAAATTGGTTAAAAAGATTCAATTAAGCCCTGTAATGTGTAAATTACTTACTCCAAACTTTTTTCCCATTTGCAATTTGTATATGAAATCGTTTCATTAGAACCAAAAATGATTTTTTTTTTTCTTTTTTGAAAACTCAAACCTATTAATTTCTTGTAATTCTTTTGTCATGTATTAGTATCTGATAATTAGAAAAAGGGCCTCCCTTTCAAATCGATTATTTCACAAGGACATATTCATCCAATCAGAGTCTTTTCAATTAAAGACGCATCTGCGAAAATGATTAGAACTGGACAAAATGATAATGAACAAAATATTTGACATGTCAGTGTTTAATTTTCTATCTAACGTACTAAACTCATTCCAATAAGGTTCTTAACTCGGTTTGGTACAAATTGAAATCTGATTTTAATAGCAAATTAAAGTCAACAATTAATTTTAACTACACATTTCATGTGACTCACAACTTTTCAACCACATATTCCATGAACTTTTGTTAAAATATATTAAAATTTTGATTTTAACCTACAGCAAAAAGGGGCTTAATAATGATCATGAAAATGACATAATATTTAGCCGACAGCTTGTTTTTGTATTTTGTCACGAAATATTTTACATCCTATGACTTCAAATATATCCCGTTGTGCTATCTTCGTAGAAGTTGTGACATGTACCATGTTTCTCAAAGTTCAATTATTACATTAACAATAGTAAGTTGTGGGAACCTTGAATAATTTTAAGTCCACAGTCTAAAATTAAAATCACACCCTAAAAATAAACAACAAATTGCGATTTAACATTAAACCAAACGCGGTGTAATATTTACAAGCGTCAATAAAATCAAACATAATGTGGGGATAATAAAGAATTGTAATCGAAACTATTTTCTCGTGATTTATAAAATAATAAATAGTTAGATGTTAAGTTGTGGAATCCAATTGTTATCGCTACGTAAAGTTCGAATATTTATTCCATCCCATAAACATAGTCATATTTCATTTTTCACACAAATAAAAAAAATTTAGTTAATATAGTTGAAATAATAAATTGTACTATCATTTTTCTTTATATACTCTTACATTAATGTGATCAATATTCAAGGTAATTAAGTTATGCATGTAATATTCAATGTAATGAAACTATTCTTGATACTAATTATTGTTTAATGCAAGAATCGATGTGATTAACATTCTGAAGTCATCCAATACAAATGCAAATGAGTAAATATCATAGAGGATGAATTGATTTTTTTGGTTTTTAATTTATTGTTCCAACTACAATTGAATAATGAAGTGGTTTATATTGGTGATAACAAAACACATTAAGTATGAGCATATTAGGAAATTAATATATTAACTACACTCTCAAATAAGGAAGATGACTATAATTTGGGATGGACGAAAAAGAAAAAATATGACTATCTTTATGAGACGGAAAGAGCACAAATCAAGGTTAGAGAAATAAGGAGCCCTAATTTTTCTTGTAAATAGGGAACTATCATTGCAATTTTATGAAATTATCATAAAAAGAGAGATGAATGTTAGAGAAAATAAGATGCATGACTTTTCTTTTGTAAACTCTTTTTATTATAGTGAATCGCTAGCGGAAGAGGAATTAGTTTCACATCGAGGCGAAACTCTATAAATTTAATGTGTTCTTGTGTGTTTATTTTCTTCTACGAATTTATTGCTCTCGATAGTATTGAATCTAATTCTCAACACTAAACCGATGAAACATCAAAATGTTACTATTGTAGTCAAAGAACTATGAATAGTTTCTTGGATTTGAAAGTTTTCTAATACGATGTTATGTAATTCATCATTTTGTTCCCCTCTTGAATTAGACTATAGAGTCAATAAATTCTACCACAATAGGTCACAAAAACAGTGTCTAAAGTGTATGCAAACTTGTCAAAATGTGTCCATATTTTTCACTAAATCCCAAGAATAATATACAATTTAAGAAAAAATATTTTCTCACAAAATTATGGGCATAAGTTTTTATGATGGGCTGTGTCATGCTATGAATGGTTGTGTGTTTGATGACAGAACTTTTGTGTGGTGAAGTTTGGTCTGCTAAATGGGATGTCCTTATAAGTCTAAGGCATTTTCAATAATGCACACATGGGATTGTCCCAAGAGGAAAAATCATTTTCCCAACCCTTTAGCCTTGTTTGGATTGAGGATAACGGAGGGAAGGGAAAACAAATTTGGATTGTTATTATTATTATTTTTTATGTGGATAAGTAGTAGGGAAGGACGAAATGTCCGTGATATGAAATGCTAAGATGGATATCTGGTGATATTCAAATGAATAAGATAAGAGACGGAAATGACATCAATCGAGGATGAATTCAAGGAAAGTCAAATCATGACCCATTTGGTATATGGGTTCTGAGAAGTCGAAATGAGCTTTTGAAATTTAAAAGTTGATTTTGGATATGCTGATTAATTTTATAAAAGATTCTTCTTCTAGTTAAAAAAAATTTGAGAAAATTGATCAAATGTGATTTCCTCTAAAAGCTCTATCAGTAGAGAAAACTCTTTTAGAAATTAGATTCCCACACTAATAAATGTAGAAGGCGCTTCTACAAGAAGTAGAAACAAATATAATTTTTAGTATGTTAAAAAAGAGTCTCGTAACTAAGAGTAAAACATGTTAGAAAGGAGAGTAGTGGATCAAAATTAATATATAGTATGTTACTGTAACGAATTGAGTAAAAAAAGAATTGAACTGAGTAAAAAAAATTAGTTAATTTTTCATGGATTTGGAATCAATTATGAGATATAACAACAATTTTGATTTCAATTTTCAATTAAATTGGTGGTTACAAAGCCCTGATGACTATTTAACATTTTTTGTGTTAATGAAAAATTAATAGGAAATTGAAATCCTTTCATCCTAGTACTATGTAAGGAGATGTTCTCATTATTCCATACACAAGAATTTGGGAGCTCTCTCTAAATTTCTATCTTCTATCTTTGTTTTCAAGAATTTTGTTCTTCGTAGTTTAGATGATTTTTTGTTCTAGCTCAGTGATAGAAGTGTGAATATTCTCAATTCGCTTAAAGTAGTGAAGATGTGCTAGTCAACTACTTTCAACTGTTATATCTTGGGAGACAGGTACCATCCGTCATCTTGCATCGCAGTTGAGGCAAATCTGTTTTAAGAAAATCGTGTGAAACACTGGCTTAGGTTTCTTTCAATATCGCTACTACATCAACAACCAGATTTACTTTCTTTTATGGTTACTTTTTTAATGTTTCTTTCCATTATTTTATAATTCCAACAGTATTACTAATTTCTTTTTGTATTTTTCCTAACAATCTTTGCCTCTCCATCCAAACATACTGCTAAAGGTCTGGGTTACACTGCATAAATATTCCAATTTCAATACACTTCCTTCAGCTTCATGAGAACAGTCCTTGTGGAGATTATGACTCTTTCAATTACCAAAACTTGAGCAGTTCATTAACTGATAACCAATGCTTTTTCAGTAATCCTCTCGTTACTTGAAAATATAATCTGTCTTCCTGTTGACTGCAATTCTCCATACACTTCAAGAACAAGAAGAAAAAAAAAGTTCGCTTTATTTTCACCTTCCAACCCAACATTTTGTCTCTGAGCCGAGGAGAAAAGGGGCTCGATACATTGTTTTCCGATAGCACCTGCACCAGTAGAGATTTTCGATTTTGAGTTTGGAATTTCATGGAACTAAAGGCTATTATCATTTGCACTCTACTTCTGTTTCCCCTCCTTTTCACTCCATGCATTTGCAGAGGTTTGTATTTTGAACTTAGAAAATTCCATTCTCTGTAATGTATGATGAACTTGGAGGAAAATGGTGATTTTGCAGGGAAATTGGATGTAAAAACCATGGAATCAGAGATTTATGTCATTGATTATAAGGGTCCAGAGACTCATACCAACATTCCACCACCAAATAGATCTGGTAATCACCCTAAAATTCAACATCAAGGAACAGCGGCTCGTGGCAAATCCAAAGGTCTGATTTATAAAGCCAAGAAAACTGTAAGACCCTCTTCACACAGTTCATTTAGTTGTTATACTTATTAGAATGACTTTTACGGTTAAAAGTTTAAACTATTAAAGAGAAATTATCTTGAGGGTGTCTGCTCATGCTAGTAGTTTCAGCTTCATATTAATGTCAAGATCGATTTATCACTAGCATTAATACCGATACCATGAGTTTCCTTACCTTTAGGCTTATCATCCAGGAGCTTGTTCAGAAATATGATAATAAAATGAACATAGGCTTTATGAAATCCCCGTGACGAGGCTTAGTGAAGCGAAAAAGGTTTTCGCATCATGTAGAAAATGCAAAGGGCAGTCTACATTCATTTTTCTCTTTTTAAGGTTTCGCGAAACGTAAATGAACAACTTGGTCTAAAAACTTAAGATGTTAAATGGAGAATAATTTATTTAATTGTGTCTTGAGCAATGATGTTACTTTGCTCTGATTTCTCATTAATTAAGGTTGTGCTTTTTCAGGGAAATAAAATTAATGGATGATCAAGGTTTGAGCGTACTATTTTGGATGGAGTTGCATCAGCTGAATTCCCTTCTTAATTTTAAAATATATTGCAATGAGACATATAGGAGAGTATTAGTCCCTGAATAGTCCTCATCTGTGCTATGTTAATTAAATTGTGGGGCTGTTTTGCAGTTGTAATTATGATTTAATCCGTACTAAATAATCATAGATAAAGATTATATTTGCTTGTCATTGTCTCTATACGCTGTCTTTTGAGTAGTCTAAAAGATCAAGAATCCCTCGATTATTACCCTATGGGATTCAAATTCGGAATTAGGCTTGGTTCAGGCAAGTACTTCGAACCCATTTACAGAGCTTTCGCTTCTTGTAGAAAAGTTTCCCGAAAAAATAACAGTCTACTTCCTCTAAAAATTCTCTTAACCAAATAAAGCACTTTTGAAAAATTACCAAAATACGTTCAAAAACAGCTTCTTAGTCTCAGAAGCAACTTTTAACTTTTCAAAATTCCCGTCAAACGAAACCTCCATCTACTGGGTGAGATAATTAGAAATGTATTAACGATGGTTGCCTGCCATCAAACAAACGACGTTTCATTTTCCAAACCTACATGCCATAACATAATCCTAGCGATACACACAAATCCAGAGCAAACACTTCACTAATCTCTATAAGCAACTAGAGAAACTGAGCTCAAGAAATTTATCTAGCAAATTGTGTCCCTATCAATGAATCGTGAATTTTCACCCATAAGGCATGCTTTGAATCACTTGTGGCATATAATCGGATTAAAGGCCCAAGTATTAAGCTTGACTAGCTTCTTAAACTGGCAGTACGTATTCCCTTGGGGCTAAATCAAAACCTCTCACCAAACTGCCAAGAAAAGGAGTTCGAGAAATGCACTAAATCAGCTGGAAGGCCGTGACAAGCTTGACATTATGGCCTTCTGGTCAGGTCACGGGGCAAAGAAGAAACAAAATTTGACTGAATGGTTTATATAAAACAATAATATATTCGGCCTGTTGGCCCGTCCCAAATGGGGCATGGAGAAATATAGCAGGCTGGGGTTTGCCCACCCATCAAAAAACCCAGGCACAAAAGCATACCATTTCAGACCTCGCTGCAACCAGTTCGAGCTGATTGACACCACTAGTCTGCTGTCAATCAAGCAATTACTAAACCCAGGAACTTCATTCCAACAGCAAATTTAATGCTACAACAACTGGTGGATGATGATTCTTTGAACAGCTTCTATCACGGCACACCAAAATTTCAAAATGGAAAAATACCTATAACAAGGCATGACAACCCTAACTTACCAAAGCTACATAAGGATATAGTTGCTAGTCAAACAACATAACTTCGACACAATATCCGATAACATAACAAAACAAACAGCATTCATTCGTCCTGTCTGCTAGCAAAACAACAGGATTTCTAAATTATCAAGTTAAGTTGTATCAAACATAATGGGAGAATGAGTCCTAAAACATTGTAACAATCTCTACACAGTTTCCAACATTGGAAACTTCTAACACTGCAGCTCAACATGGAAACAACCCATTCTATCCCATTCTATCAAAAATCTATTCTCCTGGTGCTGAAACGCCTTGCTTCAGTCTTTCCTTCTTCATTTTCTTCTTGGAGATTGGCTTCTTCTTCTTCAGAGGAAGGGTTTTTTGGGCATACACGTAGAGTACATAATTTCCAACAAGGAATAACAAGAGCGGGCCTCCAACTAGAAGTAAGACGATCAATCCCGGGTTAAACCCTTTGGCTTCAACATCCTAGGGCATATATTTCCGTCATAGATCAGATGATTAATCAAAAGTGGCATTAAATTCCCACAATTTAAGATGGTGTAAAACAAAAGAAGACAGAAAGCAATAAGAAACCATGAAAAAGCTTGTTATAGTTCCTAATCAAACCTTTTGCAAAAGAACAATCAGATGATGAAAAACACATTTATTACAAAAATAGCATGTGCATCCTCAAATTTTTTTGGTCCTTGCTATTATCCCATGGGACCATGGCAACAGAACTACTAACCCTGTTTTACGAGTTCTCACAAACAATGTTTGCAAAACTTAAGGATGGTCTAAGGTTCACACTTACTATGTTCATTGGTCAACTTACAGATTTCTACATGCAGAATGGAAAATAACAAATCCAACAAAGGGCATAAACTTGTTTCAGGCATAACTAGTGTAAACTATTGGGCTCTGCTAGGTAGCACAGGAGCATCCAAATTAGAATTACAACATCTTCGGCTTCTTTCAAAATCAGATATGTTTTCTCCAAATGCCGATTTCAAGGCCTTAATTCAATGTTGTTGAACATAATAAGAAATCTTTTCCTAGAAATAGTCCACCCAACCAGATAACATTAAATTTTGAAAATATCCCAAACCGAGACGAATAAATTTGCTTCATAATCACCAGATTTCATAAAGAAAACTTTCTTCTTTTATAGTATCTACCGAAAGAACTCATTCAATTGTGCATGTGTCATAGTTTTTTTGAGTCCATCAAATCTGAACTGGAAAATTGAATAAAGAACCCCTAGGGAAAACCAGCACATTTATCCAATTTCTAAAAAACAACCGTTCAATCCAATTAGGAGAAAAAGATTTTTAATCTTCTCTCTCTCTCTCTCTCTCTCTCTCTCTCTCTCTCTCTCTCTTTAATCCACGCAATGGGCATGTCAAAACTGTATAAAAACCAAAACCTTGGATCATAGTATCTGCTTTCCATAATTCCAACAACATAAATAATTTTTTTTTTTTTCCAAATCCTCATAGAACAAACCCACAATTCTTAACAATTAAATTTCAGCGTATGTCTCATTAAATAATTTATTTTCCTTATCAAAATCAAATGCATGTTACGCATCCAGCATCGATCTAGCATCGCGTCAATAAAACCAAAATATATATGCATATCACAATTCACAAATAAAAAGTTCAAACAAATCAGGAAAATGTAAAACAAGGCAGATCATTCTTGTGCAAGTAAGTAAATGTACAGCATCATTTTTACCCAAAAAACCCTAGATCATAACATACAAAAATAGTTAAAATCAATACCAAACAAAACAGATCTCATAAATCCACAAAAAAAAATAAAAAAAAAAAAATTAGAGATCTCAGTAAAAAAGAACGTACCATTCGTTCAAATTGCAAAGCAACGTCACCTTTGCCTGATTCTTAATCCCTAGTTTTTTTGTTGAGGTCTATATGGAAAGTAATGAGGAAACTAGTGCAAGTGCTGGCGTGAAATAAGGACTCCCGCAGCATAACAGTCAGGCGAATAATTTACACAGGCCCTTCATTTTTTTCTCTGTGATTTAATTCGACCCAATTTCTACAGTTTTGTTTGTTTATACCACACTTTAATATATGATTAATTTTTAGTATCCTTTTGTCAAAAGAAGGATAATTAGATTCGAATAATATGAAATCATTTTGTATTTTTGTTGCACCGAGGTAATATGACTCGAGTTTTTAATTGAGAATGTTCAACGTTTCCGAAAATTGTTGGTAATCCTCAATTAAAATTAGACTTTTAAGTTATGCAATCTCCGGTCATTACTCGTCAATTTCTATACTTACGCGGTTTTACAATTTTGTAAAAACCTGCATTTTCGTATATACAGAGACTTGGATATGGTCATTACGGTCCTCTTTATCTTCATTTTTGTTTTTCAAAATATCTTCAAAATAGAAAATCAATTGTCAAATGTCATCCCTACAAATAAAATTATTATTAAGATTTATTTTATTAAGTGAACATTAATCTTATTAAGTGATTAGGAGCCCGATTGGGGCCCAACAATGGTAGGTCGGTGAGAATAAACATTTAAGTCACATTCATATTCCAAAATCCCTCATTAAATGGGCCTGGGCCCAAATAATAAATGGTTATTAAACATACAATTAATTTAGAAAAATTTACAATAGAGGTTACAAATCTTTTAATGAATGTGCACAAAGACCTTTAACGGTTTGATTCATAAATAATTCAGTTCACCAAAAGTCAAAACATCTGAATTTAGTTTGATGACAAAAGAGCCTTAATATTTTTCACTTAAAATAATTAAAATAAAAGAATAATTATAGAATACAGTACACACAATACCATAAAGATTATAGCATAAAGGGATATGCTAATGAAAATAAACTGAGATTGGCATTTGCCTTCAAAAGTCTTGTGTTAACAGTATTCATTTCCTCCGTTGTGAGGAATGTCTTTAACCCCACATATTTACAGAAAGTAATGTAAATTATAGAGAAACTTAAATACATAATTTCTCCTTCACACAGTCATCCAGAGCAGAACCCTTGCAGATAGGACACATGTTCTTGATTGACAACCATTTCCGAATACAGGCGACGTGAAAATCATGCCCGCATACTTTCAGTCTCCCCACATCGTTCGTGTTATTGTATTCTTCCTGTTAAAAACAAAGGCGCGCAAGGTAATAAACTTACCGAACACAGCGGGAGCTGTATAAACACTTGCAAATAAAAAACTCATAACCAAGATGTGATAATAAAGGGTTAAATACATTGAACTTCATTTTGATTCAAGTCAGCCATGGGAGAACTTCATTATATTGGGTCATTCGGTCCATATATCCATCAGTTCTGTTGCTAACTGAGCTGCCGACTAGACTACCACATCAGCCTTTCCATTTGTTAAACAAACGGACATAGACAGAATGACCAAATTGTAAAAAATCTTTTAAGTTCAGTGACCATCATGAGACAAACTGAAGTTCAGTGGAGCACAATAAAGTTCAGTGACCAACATAAAATTTTACTGAAGTTCAGGGACCACTAGTATTTTGAACCCAAGAATAAATTTCATTGGTCTATTTGCTGGAAGGCTAGAAATAACACACAACTCGAAATTGATGAATCTATATTGAAGGGATGTGTGAAGTATGACTCAGTACTCAGTAGGATTCTCACCAGACAGATAACACAAGTTCCTTGTTGGAATTGGTCTGACGAACAATACATTGACTCCATCAAACACTTTGCAATTAAATTATCAGACAAGCCTGTGTTTACATTGCCAATCCTCTCCCCCAGCGCAAGGAGTTCCTGCTTGTCCCAATAGATATTATTAACCAAAATTACACAGGAACAAGAAAGGAGAAAACGAAAGCATTACAAGACCTCATAGCTCATATTGTCAATGTCAAGTCTCATGTCTCTATGTTGATCGTACAGACTTCTGGATCCATAAAATACAGAGGGGTCCACAACCATGACACCCTGGAATACAGATATATACAGTACATTTAGTAATTATCAGTGAACTAAGAGTACAGGGACCTGAATTTAAATAAAGACCACGAATTTTGGTCTTGCACAAATGCTCACGTGGAAGCATTAATAGGTTATGTTGGACTTGACATCGTGTGGTTCACAACCTTCAGATATAAGCACAAATGCACCATAAATAAAGATGCACTCATATAAATCATTCATTAAACCAAAGTTTCATCTTGACAATAAATTTCAGGATTACTCACAAGATTTATTCTACGCTCACATGAATCTCCATGAACTCTTCTTTCATCTTCTCCCTTTTCTATTCCTTTTACCTCCTCCTTTTACATTATTTATTTTCTTATGCAGGAAGCGTTTGTATGTGAAAATGAGGAAAGAAGGTAAATCTTAACATAACATATTCCATTAAAGAGGACCAATCCTTAAAAATTCAAGGAATGAGTAGCCAATCTGAAACTGGCCTGAAACATTATTGACTTGAAAATGAAACACTTACCCATGACAAGCAAAGATGTCGTATCAATAGTAACTAAATTTCAATGAAATGCAATGATGGACCTGCAGCTTAAGGAAAATAAATGGAGAAGAGTAGAAAGAAATATAAGACGAGAAGACGAGGAAGAAGGCTGTGCATATGTAAGCCATGATGGCAGGCTGCAGGGAAGAGAAAACAATGAAGAACGGAAAGAGAATAAGACAGGAGAAAAGGAAGAGGAGGAAAGGATAATTATTTGAAGTAAAAAGAAAGGTGTGAAGTTTAATCCTGTCAATATTACTTTTATTAGTAAATAGTGAAATATGTTCAACTATCAATAGTAGATCAACTTTCTTCCATCTAAATGAAACCCCTCTTGAGTATATAAAAGCCACAGTTCCTTAAGAAGATTTATGTAAATACCTCAGGTGTCAGTCGATCCTGGAGACTTGCCTCCCCAGTAAATGATCTATGTCTGTCACTAGACATCAAAGTTCTTCCGTTTCTGTCGATGTTGCGAAATCTTATGGTGGAAAAGGCTCGTGGATGTCTCGTGTGATAACTTTCTGCAACCATTTGCGGTCCAGGTCCTTCATCCGACATAGCCACGTGTCCAGGGAGGACGTTGCTTGAACCATCCCTGAAAGTTGGGGCAGACCTTTGGCTGTAACTGCTTCGAACTCCTCTAAGAGATTGACCCGAGTTACCGTGCAGATTTTGAGGAACAGTGTTTCTGTTTGAGGCAACATCATTGTGGTACCCCACAATCTCAAGGGGAGCACCAGGATGACTGTTTACTGCATTTAGAGAGTTAGGCTCATGACTTAAGAAACTGGAACCTGCAACTCCAAGATGACAATATCTTAGTAAGACATAGATTACTGACATGATGAAGTAAACCATAAATGTTACCTGAGGCAAAAGCCATCTCATGACCAGCAGGTGCTACTAGGCTGTGATTCCATTCCCTTGTTGGAGCATTTGAACTCTGCCCCCAGATATCTGCTGGGATAGATTGATCAGAAGGCTGACTAGACAGAGAAGGATACAAAGGACTGCTTGATAAACGTGTCCTGGCCAAATTGGTTTCCAAGTCAACTGAAGGTCTAGTTCTCACATTCCTCGGCAAACCTTCAGCGCCAATGGAGAGGTTATTACCTCTATAACAGGGAGGACATTCCCAAGGTGTACGATGAGATTCTGTACTCTGCTTCTCTTGCCACGAGTCACTAGGCAAGGAGAGATTGGATGAACTTCCAACATCGTAATATCTGCCTGTAATGCCTCTCTCACACAGAGGAGGGATTCCAGGGCTTTTTCGCTTGTATGGTACTCTTTCATTGCCCATTCTCTGATCAAAAAAGCCAGTGTCTACCCCAGGGACTGTTTGTCCCCCAAGATTGGATGAAGATGCATGATGAGAATAATTTTCTTGATGCATATGGCTGGTCCCATTAGCAGAGTGATGAATAAATGGATCATGAGATGGAGCAGGAGCCTGTGGTGGATATTGCGGCATTTCAGCATTGAGAATAGAGGAAGAGTATGCGTCCGACCTCAGAGCAGGAGTCCATTGAGAAGCAAAATGTCCACCCGGAATTGTCATATTATCCACAGGACGAACAAGAGAACTGGTTTCAGAAACACCAGATCTCGCTACAAAACAAAAAGAAGAACTCCATAAAGCAAGAGATTTATGCAGATACAGAGCTTGTCACGACCAATGCCAAGTACAATCACAATTGGCCGAGTGCTAGAGTTACGTCAATGAGACCTAACCTCTGTTACTTGTTGTACAAATGGATGTCCTTAAATTTCAAACCACACCTTTGTGGTATCTAATCCATGCATGATAGATAATGGACCTACTAGAAGACCGTACATAATGGCCAAATTCTCATTTGTCATTCCCCCACAAAGTTACAGCTGCAATGGAAGGTCCTACCCAGAAGAAAAACTTACTCAATGCTTTAACTCCCCTAACAAGAATAACGAAATCATTTCCTATATAAATAAGTCACAGGTGTCACTGACATCAATTTGCAGATATTCTAAGATAATTATTTGCAAATGTAAGCTTCTTTTTAACTAGCAGGCAGTTTGTGTGAAGGAAAACATAAATTGATGAAGCAACAACATCATATCTCATTCTGATAGAAACAATGACAATACATGGAAGGTAAAGTTAATATTTATACCAATATGCATGTAAGATTGTTCTGCATGATTCCATCCCTGATCATTATCACTCTCAAAAATATGAGGTGTGTTGAATGAGTGTCTCTCCATGGCTGTCTAAGACACAGTGCAGAACTTTATTTATCTAGCAAACAAAGACCTGCATGTGATCACAAGTTATCTCAGTATGCATTATTCACCACGGAGAAAAAAATTTCCATAACTCAGGGCGTAATAGAAAGTTAGTTGCAAGTAATATACCACTTTTATCACAAAACCAAAAACGCAGTGGGATGACTATACTGAATATAATATGTTATATAAACAAAACTGAAGCCTTTTATGCTATATTATCTTACTTTCTCTTCATATATAGCCAAGCAGTAAAATTACTCCGAAGTATAGCAAAAATCAAGAGTCCATATCCACAGTCTATGAGACACATCCAGGTTACCAACCCTCCCCAATTAAGACAGATAAAAATATTAAGTATGGTAAACCTATCGTAAAATATTTAAAGTTCACCTCTTAAAAGATTCAGATTTCTCACGTTATAGCACTCATCTTAATCATGCCTAAATACAGAAATTGCAGCCCAACCCATTTCAACATGCGAGACAGTTGCATTGTTCATAATTATAATCGAAAAATACAATAGACAATATCTTAATATTACATTATAGCCACCTTAAGTGCCAAACCCTGATTAAGACAGATAATAAAAGTCAGGTGCTCAAGATGGTAAACTTAGCACGTAATAGTTTAAATTTCACCTTTTACAAACTTCAGACTTCTCACATTATAGTATTAATCTCAATCATGGCTAAATACTGCTCCCACCATGTAAGCCAGTGAACATATCCATTAATATCGATGAATATAGATGAAAAATATTTCAATAATTTCTTTTACTCACCTTAAGCAAAGAGTATGGCTTGTGTCGGCTCATGTGTATGACACACTCTTCAGCCGTTCTAGAAAAAGGGTAGAGATGAGTGCGCACTCACATATGCCTAAAAGAAATCTCACTAACCAGACATATAGGTCCAGAAAGATATCAAATGGATAACGCGGAGAACTTTTGTGATAATTATAATTTTTATTTCCAGAAGCACCAGTTAGCACCCTATAGAAAGCCATGCCTTCTGGATGTTTGGAAATATTCCCAAACCCGAGACAACTACCCATACTATTCATGTCACTTAATATAAATCCTTGGCGATGATCTGTAACTTAGAAATGGTACAAGGCAATACCAAAAAGTATGACTGTTTTAATAAAAGATATATCCTTTCAGATAAGCAATGATGGCAACAAGAACCTTCAGGGAAACAACATTGCTACAGAGCAGAAGACTTAAAGTCACCCCATCCTCCTGACGCACATAGAATGTAGTAAGATTTAGGAGTTATTAGAGATAGCACATACTAGCAAACCTCCTTTATTCACATTTACAACGGGAAAATATAATCATCGTGGGCCCAGAACTAATAGAATGTTTTGTTTACTCGATAACATAAAGGGACCAAGAAGGCTATGCTTTTGAAATCTATGGCATGCTCCTAAATTATTCACCGATTGCAAATCAAAAAGATGATTTCAGCGGGATTCTCCTATGACAATGCAAAAAGAAAAATGAAAAATTGGCAAAAGATCAGAAAATACTACAGAAATAAATCCTACTCCAATAAATCAGTTGGAAAAAAGTCAATCATAGGTAAAAGATAATAAATGCAAACTATACATAACAACTTCAAGGGTCTTCCATGACAGCATTTTTTTCAACCAAACGATGAAATGATGTCATTTATAGAGTTGAACAAATCTTCTCACAAAAAATGATAATTAATTACAAAATTTCACCAGTCTCATAAAGCATTGAGACGTTTGAGTACCCCAAGAAAACCAAAATGAACCCTTGAGCTAATAAAGTTGTCATGCAGTGTCTCTGCGAGAAGAAGCTTGTCCACAAATATGGAGGATTGAATACCCCTAAAATGTCAAGAACAATGTTCTGAATGCATCAAAACGACAGCATCCGTCTTCTCTTCTACTATCAGGCCATGAAAAAACATGCCAGCAGAAAGATGAATTGAACGTGAGAACTCTGGTAAGCTATGTTGGCCGCTCTCCATCTAACTAACGTACTGATGTGGGTATGCTATATAACAAGTCACATGCCCTAAAAGTGTGGTAACATCCAACAGGCATCAGGACTTAACTTGCTCTTATGAAGCAGTTACATATCCACTACCCTCCATTGATCTTGGATTCTTGATTGCTATCTTACTAGAGATATTCTCAGTCACCACTCAAGATCACAACTTTATCTTAAGCATCACTAGCTCAAAAGAGTCAACTAAATGAGTGATCAAACAGCACGGAACTCAATATAAGGAACTGTTGCCAACAAGCGGAGAAAGTAGGTATTCATTTCAAGAGGTTCTATCCAGTTTCTCTATATATAGATCTTCAGAAGCATAGTTGCCACAAGCCAACCACACATTCCCCCACCATACAATCGCCATATATAGATCTCCAATCAGCACACTTATAGTTCAATCCAACTCAACACATCAATTCACTGTTACCCAATTGCATTGAGAAAACAGCTATTAACATGATATCGACAGGCAATAGAAAGGCTTTAAAGACATTAGTATTCCAAAGACACTTGTCTGGCATCATGATATGAGGAGACAAATTTTGCCAGTCCCCTCACATTAAAAAATATCCCCAAACACCAAAAATGTATCTGGAATCATTAATCAACAATTAGCATCCATCCTTCGAATTAATTGCAAGGGATTCGCAGTGGAGCCTCGCGTCGTTGGAGCAGAAAAGCAAGACATTATAATGTTATTAACAGCAATGGATTTGCAGTGGAACATCATGTCGTTGGAGAAGAATGTTCGATGGTCAAATAAATTCCACAAAGCAAGAAATCATAGTGTTTTGCCAAAAATGACAAAATTCAAAATCCTATATTTGCTTGTCCAGTTCAAAGGCTGAAGCATAAGACACTGCATTAGTTGCAGGTCAATCTAATGATTCTTGAACGGAACACCAGATATCAAATCAAATCTGTACACCAGTCATCCAGATAGAACAAAAAAGTTCCCTGCAATACGATTTTTGATTCAGCTCCTTCATATTAGTGAAACTAAGTAGCTATCCACTAAATATGTATCCTATATGTGGCTAGGATACTGGTGATTGCCCAAATTCTCCATAATTAAAGCGTCACTGAGCTACAAAAGACGTTTACAACCAGGAATTCAATATTGTGTCCACATCCCACCAGCACTAAGACATGATTTAAGAACATGCGAAGAACTTTTTACTATTGGTGAGTACTAAACTACCAGCAACAGTTAGAAAAAGATCCAATCTAAGGAAATTTTTTGTTGAAAGCAATTATCAGAAAAAGGAGCGGGGGCCAGAGAGAGAAATCTAACCTCGCGATATCTTACTTGCAAGTTATACCCATCGCTCCATAGGCCTCACTACTCATGTTCATTTTAAATGCAAAAGGAGATTAATGAAATTGATATACCATCATGGTTCCCAAATACAGGATCGAGGAACTTGAAAAGGCCCTATGTTTGGACTATTAACTTGATATATAGATTCTTACATATCAAATGTCAATACCTCCATTAGTAAAAGCCACCAGCAACCCTTGCCTGCATAGTTAAACCATCTAAACCTATTTGTTCTGAATTTAAGGAAAAGTACTAGCACAAATAGTGTCTGCACTTCAGACCTAGGGAAGAAATCGTGAACAAAAACAAAAACTGATCATGGCGTGAGCTGAGCAAATGTGGAGAGAGAGAGAGAGAGACAAAGACTTTTTACAAAGATAGAAATGACATTTCATTTTTGGGGGTGCGTATAAGCATGCCCATGCTCTTCATCTGTTGAGTCACTGACAAGTTCCCCAAGCTGTCACAACTCCTTTGAGACTCTAACTGATCTAAGGTGATTCAGTAGAGTCAAGATGAGTCCATTAAATTTTTAAAAAACAGCAATAACAGGTAATTTTTGTATTTCGGTCTAAAAAATGTATAAAATTACCTGGTGCAAACATTGATCAACTAGTTAACTTGCCTTATTTTTCAAAACGTAAGGAGATTTTGAATGGATTTTGTTATTTGTAAGTTCCAAGATTGACAACATTGTTGACATTTGCCTAGTTGTAAAAAAATGATTTGATGAAAAAACTGTTTTTTTTTTTTTTCAAACGGTCAAATGACACTTTGTCATGTGGCAAAGTCTAAACCATGATATTCACCAAAGTGTACACCAAGCATGATTCATTAATGGGGGTTAAATTTTTCTTATAGCAAACACATAGGGTGGTAAAATTGTCTTTTAACTAATAACAGAAACTCTAATAACGTTTCTTAAAAATTCTCAAGAAAGTTTAATGTTCGTAAATTGCCTTCTACCCAATAACAGAGGGTAAATCCACTTTCTATGACCTTTGCCGTCACCTTTAACTGTTTAATTAGTGATTCAAATGATCGAGAAACTATAGTGAGAAATGGAGGTACTAGCGCATTAGGTTGCTTTTTTAGAGATGTTCTCGTATTAGTTCAGAAAGTTGATCTGCACGTACATATTATCACTCAACAAATACGAATAATTAATTGAGACTACAATTAAGGAAAATCCTTTAACTCATTTGTTCCAAATGAGAAAAGATAAGAAGAGCTAAATTTTCAAAAAAATACACCAAACCAAACATTTTGTTTACTAACGCTGGCACGATAAATCATCATAAGCAAGGACATTGAAATTTAGGTTACTATAGATGTCATTTTCATAAACTAAAATAATGTATTTTACGGGAGCATGCATATACCCATAAACAACACATATCATTTATAGAAGGGAAAAATACCAACAAATAGCGTAGTGACAGAACATCTCCGCCAATAACGGTGAATTTAAAAGAATAAAACGGAAAACAACAATTGATGAACCACTAGAAATTTTTTAAAAAATTACGAAAATCGGATGGAGGCTCTAGAAAAATTAGGCTAACAACCTTCAATCAGAAAAGGAAGAATAAGCAAACCAGAGAGGTTAAACAAAAATAAAAATTATTCGGAAAAATCGCATAATCAGACGAAAATTCGTGTAAAAAGGGACAATTAGAAGGTGGTTTTTGCTAGAATTTTTTATTTTTTTAAGAACTAACCTCTTGTAATCGATGATCGGACGATTTCAGATGAATGATAAAATTGAGAACAGCGTATATATAGAACAGATAGAAATATAGAGAGAGATTACTTGGACGAAACGGTGAATATGATAAATAGAGGTTGACTCATGAATCCGCAATGCCTCTGGCTCTTGTGGGTGGATTATTGCAGGAGATTAGATAAATGAGTAAATATATACAAAGTGGAGAATGGCTGTATAACAATTTCAAAGTTGCAAGTTAGGGCAAATTTTGGTGGATGGGGACCATAGTGGAAAATGGGAGAAAATATTGACATCACCATTTTTAATTACATTTAAGATTCTTAATTTTTATTTATTAATACTAAAGTCTCATTTGATGCCCATTATTTTGAGAAAATAATATTTAGAATAGTGATTTTTTGAAAAAAAAAAAACATGATTAAAAAATAGAGAAAAATTTTGAATTTATTTGTAAAATAACTTATTATATAAATGTGTAGTTTAAAATGTGTATGCGAATTAAAGAGTCTCAAAATAGAATTAAATTTTTTTGTACACAATATACAACAAGTTTGACACTGGCAAAATTTGGGTCATTGATTATTTAAAGTGTTTTTAAAATTAAGAGTTATGTTATTCAAACAGGTTCAATAACATGTTAAAAAATAGAGAGAACACGTGTTGACACATGATTTGACAGTTTGAAACAAAATAAATACTGAATCAATTGTTACCATCCCACCTTGTCACTCAATTTCCTAACAATCACCCTAGCCAAGTAGCATTATACTAAAATCAATATATAAAAAATTGTCGTCTCACAATGATATTAAATTTGTTGTATATGTAACAAGATTTCTCAAAATAATGGTTGTGGCTTATATTCTTAATTTTTTTCAACTACTATCTTTAACATTTCATAATAAGCACATTCTATTTACGATAATCATTTTGTGCACAAATTCGTTACAATAATGTAAAATGATTTATTTGCTCATCATATTCTTTTTATTTCTTTTAAAAAAATAACAAATACAAAAATGCGATGAAATATTTTTTCATCATTTCAAAGTACAATAAGAAACTACTTTGACATAAATAATCATCAATGACAAAATGTGTCAATTAATGGAAGATTGAAATGAGAATTTGACGGAAAAAGTTGAACACTATTCTTACAAAAAACAACAGTTGATGACTTTGCGTGCAATTAAAATACGATGTAATAAATAAAAAAACATAGTGTGTCAATCAAAATATATTTTAGAAAGGAAAATATCATTTTAAGAATAAGTTGGACCTATTTTTCAATTTGAAGGCCGTGCTAATTTTCACCATTTCAATTTTATTCAGGGTAATGTTTTAGAGAGATGGTAAATAAAAATTGAGATATCTTAAAAAGGATTAATTTAGATGTACATCCTACTTATATATCTTGTTTGACATCCCCTATATAGTATAATTTGAGCAATGATGTGAAAGACTGTTGGGGAAATAAAATGATATGATGGTACCATATGGAAGAATGTTAACAAAGATGTAAGCATTGATGTATATGTATCATGATTGTCTTGAGAACGAATGAGAGGAGAATGAAAAAAAAAATGCTTTTCTTATATTGGACTAATATATAAAAGAAAAAAAATCATAATTTTTATTTATTTTTACATAAGAAAAATGATTAGGATTTGGGTTGTTCTGAGCTCTTTGCTACACTTGATCTCCACTTCAAATTAGAAGCGGACGGCTTCTCAGATGCAGATGGGCACGTTGGGTTGATAAGAGGAGGTCCATCATAAGTTATCGTGTCTTTCTTGGTGGCAATCTTATTTCGTGGGGTTCCAGAAAGTAAAAAAATTGTTATTATAGTACCGACTCACAATATTAGATACTAACACACTCAACCGTGTACGTTGTTTGGATTCAATATCCTTTTAAGCTTGTGTTTGAGTCTCATTTTTTAGGAAGAATTGGTTTTTGAATAGTGATTGATGAAAGAATGTGTGGTGAAAAAGTGATGAAAAGTTTTAGATTTGTGTGTAATATTATTTTATTTGAAGAATGTATGGTTAAAAATGAGTACTGTAGAAAAATGAATGAAAAAAAAAAAGAGGAAGAATGCGACTTAAACACAAGCTAAGAGAATTTCACTATTATATGATGTGATCATGCGGGTGCAGCAGGTTTATTGGCACCCAACCACTTGTCCCATCAAAGAACATAGCATATCAAGATTGACATTCATTTTGTACAAAAAAAAAAAAAGGTGTGATGGGTAAAGAACTAGAAGTCCATAGTATAGCTCAGAGACAAGCTTAGTAATATTCCATTATTCAATACAATCACATTTACTTTTCTCTTTGTTCTTCTCATCTCTCTCTTGAAACTCTAGCT
>CAIGRK010320980.1:0-20889 GCA_903798315.1 Fraxinus greggii | reverse complement strand
ATTCATTATATTGAGACAAATAATTTTAGTTGCCATTTTCTATTAGAATTAATGAAATTTTCCATTTAAAGTATTGAATTCTAAAAAAAAGGAAAAAAATAAAAAAATTAAACGGGGCGGGGCACCCGTTACCCGTCCTCGCCTCGAATACCTGATTATGCGGATAATCCCCGCAGGTATCGGGTTTGTCGGGTTTTTTTGCCATCACTAGTTGTAGGATGGGGGTGGTGGAGGTTCTGTGGGGGTGGTGATGGTGGTGGTGCAGTGGTGGTTGGTAGGTAGTGGTGTTTGTAGTGTTGTCGGTATTTTTTAGATGATGGTTTGTTGTTGGGAGGTGGTGGTGGTGGTAGTTCAGACGATTGGGTCTTAGTTGCCATGCTGGTGGTGATAGTAGTGAGGCGGTAGTCATAAGTGTTGGTGATGATCACAGATTATTTGGTTGTCTGTAATTATTAAATTGATTATTTTGTAACCGATAAACAACATTCGACTAATGAAAAAATAAATTATGACCAAAAAATAATGTGATCTAAAAAATTGTTAATTTGTGATCGATGATTTGATAATTTGTGACTATCTGAGAAGTTGTAATTTATAATATTTGTGATTTGTGACCTATAAATAAATTGTGACATTTCAATTTTTGATTTGTGAGCGATGAATAAATTATGACCTATAAATTTTTTGAACTGTGACCGTAAAAAAATTGACATATAAAATTTGTGATTTGTGAACAATGAAGAATATATGACTTATTAATTTGATAGATTTGTGACCGATGAATAAATTATGACATATAAATTTTTGATTTGTGATCGATGAACAAATTGTGACATGTAAAATTTTGGAATTGTGATCGTAAAATAATTCGTGATATATGAAAATTATGATTTGTGACTAATTATATGAAATTTGTGATCAAATTATATAAAATTGTGACCTTAATATATTTAATTAATAAAATATATGTTTAACTAATTAATTTATAAATAAAATTTAAAAATGTCTAAAATTTGAAATTTTAAACTTAAGTTTTTAAATTTAAAATTGATAAAATTAAACCTCTTCGTTATGAAATTTTCCATTTTTTAAGGCCTGACGCCGCTCAAGCCCATGTCTACCCAGGCCCATTTTGAGCCTGATAACTCGGCCCGAATCTATAATATAGGCCTCGCGACAGAAAAATAAAAATATGAGTATTACCGATATTGCCCTCGTCTCTTATAATTTCTAAAACCCTGAATACCGCAGGAGCCAGGAGGCGATACTGATTCTCTTCTCTCTAGCTCCCAAAGTGCTTCTCTGCATCTTTTCGAACTTCTTCAACTGTAACGACAAAGGTAGCATTCAATTATTTTTTGGTCGTTCCTTGTGTTTTTGCAGAAGAAGAAGCATGGTTTATTGTTTTCATTTTTGAAACAACTTCTGTTTATTTTTGGTGTTTGCCTTAAAAATTATGTTTATGTGAAGGGTACTCCTTTGGGTGCGATTTACTGAATTGATTAATCATGTAATAAAGCCTTTGATAAAACGTGCCACATGGAGTAATAAAATGGTGAAATTTTAAGGAAAACGACTTCTATGCAGAGTAATAGCTTTACATTATTTGGGCTGCCGTAATGTTTGTGAACAAAAAACAGTGATCTCATTCTATTGGTTTTTTTATTGGAGTGTATTTTTGTTTCACGAACCAATTTGATTATAAAAATGACCTCTTTTGTCCAAATTCGTGTTTATGTTTTAAGCTTTAATTTTATTCTTTATGCATTTTGTTTCAAAAAGGCTTGAAAATATAATATTGTGATAATAGTTTTGATCGCTAAAATGAAAAAAAAAATGAGTAGAAAGTCGTTTGTGTCTTCGTTGCAAGTGTACCATCTCGATATTTCTTTTTTGGTTGAGTGTGAACTAGTTTTTCAGTTAAAAGAGCAAATGCTAGTTACTGTGCTGCAAACACATCAAAACACATTTCTGTAGAACCCTTTGCATTCTTACATTAGGGGTTTTTTTCTCCATTCTTATTTGGAATGTCATTACATGACATTTACTTAATTACAGTATATTAACTCTTGAAGAATATTAATCCACATGAAATATTACTATTTGAAAGTTATTTAATATCTTACATATAAATAATTCAATGGAATATACCATCTAAAAAAATGTGAAAATTCGACTAAATTCTGTTGCAAATATAGTAGATAAAGAGATGGAGCAATCACAATATGAAATCGACCTGGGAAACCTCATGGCCTTTGATCCGCATCATCAATTACCTTCTCCTTCGTCTTCCAGGTTTTTGTTCTTGCTTCTTTTTTCATTTTTGTTAAATTCCTCATTTTATCTATATAAGCACATGTTTCAAACTCCTTTTCAAAATCTGAAGAGCTTTTGCTGTATATACAATTATATCTGGAATGAGAAAAGATTTGGAGTGTATATTATGCCGTTACTGTTCGATTATTCAGTTACACTTTTGAGCTTAATAACAATTGCAGCCAGAACATCCCTACTATAAAGGGCTATTTGGCTTGTCCGAAAATAACAATGGACTAAGATTCTCTTTATATTAATCCGAATGTTGCTCTAAGATATTACTTTTTCAAAGCATTTTAGTGTTTTTGATTCTGGGAGGGCTGAATTTCTTCATCTTAAGTTCTAGTGGTTTGTTTGGATTTTAATTATTTACTTTTCGTCACAAATAGGGAGGAGCTAGTAAAGGAGGCTGTTGAACAGGGCACGAAATTGGTACAAGCAGTTGCAGATGCCCTCTTTAACTTACCTTCAACTGAAGATCCGGATGGTCCCATTGTCAAGTTGCCTGCACCTACAACAAGATTGCCAAGAGAGAAGCCGGTATTCTCTACATTCTCATTTATTTAAAGATCCAAAAAGGAAAGAAAGAGATAAAAACAAGAGAAGGAGAAACAAAGGGAAGGAATATCTTTTTTGTATGATTCTCAAATATGGGCAACCCCAAATGTATTGGGAAGTTTGATGATATATCATTCTCTAATATGCATCAAATTCCTGTTTCTTGTTTTGTTTGCTTGGGTGAATGATAACAGTGTTAGTAATCTGAACAGAAGGATTAACTAAATTCGAACCTACCCGTAATATCCTTTAATGTAGAATGAGTTTGCAATGAGTAAACAAGAATTGAATATCAAATTGAGTTCATTTATTCTGTAGATTAGGAGCAAAAGCCATCAATTGTTAATTGTTATTTCATTCTTAGAAACTTGGTATCACATCACTTAGAGTCCATCATTAAATTCCTGAAAGATGTCTAAAGTTCACCTACCACAGAGAAAATAATTTTTATTGTTTACTTTCTAGTGTCACTTTGCTCACTTTAGGATTTCATTTGAATTTAGATATCCCAAACATAATGGGCAAATAAATAAAATAAGCAAGCATTTAGCTGGAAAAGAAGGAACATTTGGGTCATTGAACTTGGAGGAATAATTTCCTCAGTTATTTAATGGAAGGCATAACATGGATCTTGGGGATATGCCAAATTCTATTAAAGATAAAATTCTGACAAGCACTAGAAGAATTATGCCTCCGAAGTGTGTAGAAAGGATAAAGACGAGAAAAGCAATTTGTTCAGATGAAATTTCAATTGTGTTACAGAAGTCTGTATGAGATACATACTTTTTGTTTGATGAAATTAACTAATGGGATCTTAATTAAATAGTAAAAAAATGTCTAATGAATTGAGAGAGGGTGTTAGTGTATGGGAGCATGAATATGAAATTGTTAAATGTTGGGATTTTTTGTTAGTATCTCGTGCTTGATTTTCTTTCAAATTGCTGAATAAAATGGCCGATAGAAAGAGCAATAATTTTGTGAACGAATCGTGCATATAGATATCATAATTCGTATTATACACTGTAAAACTAAAGGGGGAAAGATCTTGAGTTATCAGGATTAATTTATGCTAGCTGATGATTGCAGGATGTTTGTTAATAGTAGCCACGTTCATGGTTGATCATCTCTTACCTTTTGCATGGTTTTTAACTTCTAAGATTATTTTTAATACTAGTATATGATTAAGGATCTCAAATTTTTCTTTTTGTTTTTCAGCTTCCCAAACCTAGACCACCTACAAAATGGGAATTGTTTGCTGAAAAGAAAGGTGTGGGTCTAATACATGAAGCTTGTTGCAATTAATCTTATGAGTAGAAGAGCTTTATTTTTCTCGGTTCTGATTTGAGGCAATGGTTCTAATTTGTTAATCATGTTAATTTGACATATCATGCAGGTATTAATAAACGCAAGAAAGACAAGCTTGCCTTTGATGAGCAAACTAGTACTTGGAAGCGGCGTCATGGCTATGATCGTGTAAATGATGACAAGGATATACCAATTATTGAGGCCAAGATGACGGATGGTAAATAAATTTGAGCTCTCTTGCTTTTCTCTTTCCACTCCAATAATTCTTGTTGAACTGGGGCTGAGTGATAATTATTTTGTTTTTACTCTTCAAATAATATTGTCTACAACTACAATTGTTGAAAGAAACCTTCTTATCAATCACGTACCATGAAATTTTACTCATGAGTTTTCATGTATTCAATTTTAAGCATAAATTAAAATGTACATATGCTCTCTTGCTCAGGATGGCGATATTCCTGCTCGTTTCGATGATATTCGGGACAATCTTTGTAACATTTCTATGTTACAATACAGTTTTGTAATAACCAGCGTTATACTTTTTCAGAACCAGGAACAGATCCTTTTGCTGAGAGACGAAAAGAGAAGAAAAGCAGAGTTGACAAACAAGAGAAAAATAGGTTGCAGAACTTGAAACAAGCTGCGAAAGTTGGAGCCTTGCCAAGGTGGTTAGCCTTCTTCAAATTAACATTTCTATTCAAGAGTACATTTAGAAATTGTTGGTGTTAATTTGTAAGAATGGAATTGACACATCATCCTTGTCCTAAATATTATGGAAGCAATACTACGGTTTAATACTTTAAATTACAATTTACAGGGAAAAAATTCACTTTGATAGACTTCTTTTTCACGAGTGTCTGCAATTTGATGAAAATTGTTCCTTCGTATTTCTATCCTTGCAAGTCCATAGAACTGCTGCTTTTCATTCTACTAATGAATTTATGTATAAACTTACTCCAATGCTATTCATATGTACATGGGTTATTTGCCTGCATTAGTGCATTGGTTAAAACTTGTCAGAAAATACTGTCCATGCCAAATAGTTAAATCATACTGCAACACACGATCTGATTTAGTTTCTGGTTTGCAGCCATGTTCAGCTTGCTGCCACTGCATTACCTATTACAGGAACCCAAGCAATGCCTAGAAAAGTTGGCAAGGATGAATTACAAAATGTTGCTGGAATGGCATCGACTGCGACAGCCAGTGGTGGAAAATTCGACAAGAAATTGCCTGGAGAGAAGCCCCCAAAACATGAAAAGAAATACAGGAAGGTTTGTGCAATACACAAACTCCTTATCCTTAACAATTATTACAATGTGATTATGAGCATGTTCGGGATGCAGTGTTAGACTATACTAACTGTAAGCATGATCTAATCTACTTTGGCAAACATACCAATAAGGTTTAAATACATCTTCTATTTGTCTTCCCTCAGTTCCTACCAGCTGCAGAAGGATCGGGAATGGGTGCATTAGAAAAACAGCAAACTGAGAAAGTGTTGAATAAGTTGATCTCCAAAAATTCTCACGACGTGCTAAATGTTGAAAAGGTTAATTCTTCTTATTAGTGCTTGTAGATTTCCTAAAAGCTTTTCCCTTCATTTTATTTCCACAATTTGGAAGCAAATTGCAAGCTTCAATTTTTCCGGATTGGTTTTGTTTGGGTTTTAGGCTGTGAACATGTACAATGTGAAGAAGGAAAAGAAACGCAGAAACAAAGACGGGGGGAAGTCATCAACCCCAAGCAAGTTGAAGTCGAACAAGAAATCTTTCAAGAAAACATCGAAGGGAGGATCTTCAAAGAAGGGGAAGTAAAATCAATGTCCAATGATGGATTTTTTTTTTTCGATAACTTGGGAGGACAGAATATTGCCCTTTTTTTCTATTTAATATTGAGCTGAAGATATCAGCTGCCTTATTTTGTGTTGTATAAACATACCCCTCTGGATTAATTGAATCTATTGATATGGTACAAGCTGGCATGATCAAATACTTTCGAGGTGCTAGAGAAAATTTTGTGATTTTGAATAGTTTAGCGAAAAATTTTGTGATATGATAAGAAAGTGTTTGGCGAGAAATTTACTTAAAAGTAAACTTTTGAAGCTAGCTAAACATGTATCAAATGTGGAATGCTCGATCTATCAATTAATTGAAGTGACACATTCGAGACTATTTCCTGGTGTCTTTTTTTAACAAGATTTTCTCACAATCAAGATTCTCACGAAAAGGTGAAAATGACATTAATGGCGTTGAATCCCCGTATTTTCGGCAACAATCCTGTTGAGCAATTGCAGAAACGAATACCCACCAAAATTCCTATTCCCAGAAAAAATGCTAGTCTACGTGGTAGATAATGATTCCCCCTTCCTCTTATTCTACTACCTCATAATCTTCATTTTTGTTCTAATTCTCTTCCGTTTTGCCATCGTTTTTCTCTTCCTCGTACTACTTTTTGCCCTGTGCTCCGACCTCGTTCACCTCTTAACTTCTCTCCTATGTCCCCTCTGACCTCATCATAAGGACAGTACAACTTCCACTGTTTATTTTGTGTTATAAAGCTTATTTTGCATATATCGTTTATGAGTGTGTTTTTCTTTTTTGGTCTGATAAAGAGGGGTACAGGGGATGTTTGAACATGAACTGGGACAATGGACCATGCCAGATGCCACCGAGTCTGGTTTGGTTTTGTTAATGATCTGTCAAGGTTTTTTCAGTACCATTGGTCTCGGGACTTTGAACGAAACCCAACTGTTTGATCAAAAGTGTCATAAGGTCAGGCCGAGGCAAGAGCTGGATTAGTAATACTATTGTTGTTGTATTGTGATTTTCCTTTTTATTTATTGCATGTTACGAATAAATTCAAGTGTTTATAATTACTTCTTAGACTCTATATGTAATTGATTAAATATTATTGTTATAAAATATAAATGTTACCTATGTGTTGTTAGTATTTCTTATGTTCTCAAATGGCTTCATATTTGGATGTGATATTCAATTTTGATGTCTTACGCACATTATGTGCTCCTCTGGCAAGGCTATTGAAAAGTTATAACGTTTTTTTTTGAACATGTTTTAATAATTGTTTGAAAGTGCTTTGAAGAACTTTTAAAGAAAATCGACCTAATTTAGTTTTCTCATAAAGCTCTTATACAAGAACGTAAGCAAAAGTAGGAAGAAGGGTTTCAAGAAACCAGAAAATTTCAATTGCAATACACATGCAGTTAGCTCATTTATACCTTTCAGTAACCGATGTTCTGTTTCCTCCAAGTGTATAAATTTCGATGCTGTTGGTTTATGTTGTACTAGATTGTATATCTTGTCAGCTTGCGGTCAAACATCAAGGATGAAACGAGGTCTACTAATCCTTGATCTTATGAGGAGAATGCTAAGAAAAATCCTCGTGTGCATTGATGATAATTTTGATGAAGACGAGGTTTCCTCGCTATATAATCTGACGAGGTGAAGGAAGGGCGCTTTGCTGTCCACACAGTCGATATGGTGAATCAAGGATGTCTATAATAGAGTTAAGTTACTTAGATCACCCAGGTTTACTGAAACTTTTGCGGTAAGCAAGGGAAGGATTCGGTTTTGGACAAAAGGGTATTCTTGCTGTCCCTTGTGGATATGGTGACCCCAAAAGACTTCTTGAAAGCAAGGAGAGTTCGGGATAGTGATTCAATAGTCTGTCGTTTCACTCTCGAATAGTTTGTTGCTTGTTATTATATAGTATTCCCTGAGACCTTTGTAATTTCACTAATGGGGTTGTTCAATGTTGTGTGCAAATCTCTGTTTGATTTAATTATTTTACCTTCAGAAATGGTTCTAAGATAGATTTGAGAGAGAATTTGATTAATGCATTTGATGTTATGTGTTGTGCGTGCTTCTGTGCCTGCAACATATTTCATCATAGATTACTTAAATCCTACATTTATCTACTACTAGTATGTAACCTTTGCGATGCCAAAATAACATATATAGAATCATCAAATCATGGTGCTTAAAACATGCTAAACAAGTATATGCGCTCGACTAAATTCAAGAATATGAAGAGCATGCAATGTTCAACTACTACAATATCGGAAACTCAGATCCTGTTATCTGTTGGAAGAAATCTCTTCCAAGTTCTTTAGACTGCTTCATCTCTTAGGTTCAATAATAGTACAGTAGCACCTCTATGTCACTTCAAGTTCGCATCAATGGACAAAGGAAATGCCTTTCCACGATGATTGAAGATCATAAAATCCAGATTGGCGGGCAAGGCAACAACCCTACAACCCATAAGACACATAACTCCATTAAATTTACCATGTAGATATCTGCTTCATAAAGTCTCTAATAAAATGAATCTAGAATAATAATCTTATTTGGCGAAGGAGACAAACTTGCTAATACATCTTTGATTTTCTTGTGTGAAACAAACACAAAAATACATGGATAGAAATGTACAAGATCCTCAGACATCCCCCATTCACACTATTTAATTCTTTGTCGAACAAATTTAGGGCATTAGAACAACGTAGCTAGCATGATAATACAAGAAGAACAGAGGGATGCAAAGTTGCACAATAAACTTTCTGGAAGAAGTTAAGTTTAGCTTGACCATTTGCTCTTATTTCAATCTCCATAGTCCAAGTCTCAGAAGGCCAAAATCAAACCACAGAAGAAGCTTCTAGAGAGTCGTTCACCTTTATCACACACACATACAAGTGCATATATAGACTCCCACTCTCAGTAACTTAGCATATTTTGAACTGTCAATGTCCGAGAGTTGCAGTTTGATACTCGGAAATTATTCAACACAAAAATTTGAAAGAGACATTCAATTACGTGCTTAAAACAAGTATAAATCATGCTGGAGTTTATATTATTTAATGCTTGTATTTGGCCCCTCCTTGTGCCCTGTGTCGGGGATTGTATTAGCCACCATTGAAGTACAACCCATATACCAGATGGGGGAAGATTGGAGAAAGAACAATTTCTATAAATGAAGAGTTCCCTCAAAATTTTGAGAATCAATTTCCAACCACAGTCACAGAAATTAAAGCACTAACTCCTCATACCCTTCAACTCATGGTTCTACAGTCCAGAAAACTGTTTTTGTGACTCAAACTGCATAACCATTTATGAATTATGCAAATATTTGAAGCAATTACCTCCACAAGTTAGTAAAGTGGACTCCAATTTTCGATTTCATATCAAAAGTATGCTGCAACAAATTGAAAATGGCCAAGAAAAGAAGCAATTATACTTTTAGAAAAAGATCACAAGAGCGAGCAGGGGCGGAGCCAAGAATTTTATTTAGTGGACCCATAACTTTTAAGTACAAAAGTTTTGAAATACGACAATAAGAATATTAAAAATTTAATATATTAAATTGTTCTTTACGGGTTTTCATACTTAGATATCATTGCATAATGGCCTCACTATTACTATCATCAAGGATCCATTTGTAAGTATGCTCTTCCAATTGATCTCTAACATCAACATCATAATCCATAACTAAAATTCTTAGTCCAGGATTTGAAAGAAGCTGTGCAACATCAATTCTTCACTAATTGATTAATTTGCATCATCATTTTATTCCATAGGAAATAGAAGTTTTATTTAGAAATATCTGTGTAATCGTAGCATATTGAATCCAACAAACAAAAAAATAGACATTATTTGGAATAAAATTTACAGGTTAAAAGAGTTACGCTACGTAAAAGTTGCAACAAAAATTCTTGAATTATTTAACCATCACATTTCAAAAGAACAATTATTCTAAGCTGAAAGAAAAACTAGTTAAACCAAATATCGATTATAAAAAAAAACACACACATGATATAATAGAAATAATAAAATAAAAAAATTAGAAGGTCCTAGGAGGAAATAAACAGAATTTTGGAGTTTGGGCAGTTTGATAGGAGAGGAAATGGCTATGATATGTATTTTATGACTCGAAGTTCAGTGGGGGAAGTGTTCATGAGAAGGCATGAATGTGTCAAAATCAGAAATGTTATTTCCATTGGGGACTGACCTATTCTATTATTTTTGAAGAAACAGCCGAATTTGCCATTTTTTTGATAAGTAACAGCCGAATTTGCCATTGTAAAGTATCTTTTCATTTAATTCAAAGTAATCTCCATCCAGGTGTAGAATTTTATGTTGCACAAGCCATCTGACTCTACAAAAGGGGTGGATTTTTCAAAGGATCATTGCAAATATATCGAAGCATCTTCACGACTTCATTGATTATAATTTCATGTATTGACCATGAAGACAACCAAAACCTTCAAATGTGATGTTTGATTTAGCCTCAGTTTGATTCTCATTTTTGGGGTAAAATGTATTATGAAATAGTGATTTTTTGAAGAATGTGTGGTTAAAAAGTAAAGAAAAGTTCTTGAAATGTGTGTATAATTATTTTATTGGAGAACGTTTGGTTGAAAATGAATTTTGAAAAAATGCATTCCTCAGAAAATGGGGCTCAAACAGGGGCTTAATATCAACTGGTGCTCGGTTCCAATTTAACTTTTTTCCTTGTCAATCATTCTCGAGAAAATTTATTCAGATAACCTAATCCTGCACTTTAGACATACTAACGAGGAAGATTGCATCATAACACTTGAAAGAGAACAAGATAATAGTAAGTTTCAAAGAATGAAAAAATTGACAAGTAGCTTCCAGAAACGATCAAGATAGAAAGATCTCTGATTACTAAATAAGTGAAAATTCCATTCACCTACAAAAATGCTCTTAATATTGAGCAATGTTAGCAACAATGACCACTCCATAGTTAATAATTGCAAAAGATTTAAATTTAAACCGCATGCCATCAAGAATTATTGTGCAAATTTTTATTTCTACTGCAAGCGGATATGAAAATTTTCATCTCTACAGCCCGAAATAAGAAAATTCTTCCAAAATTCAGAAAGCAGCTCGTGTGATTTACAAGTCAATCTTCATAACAAATATATTTACTCATTATATTCCCTAGTATATCACATAGATACCAGTATAAGATTATTAAAACGGATGAAACCTCAATGAAAGTCAATATATTTCATTAGAGCCTATTGAACCACAAAACAAAAGCATATTGAACAAATCAATGAATAAAAATCCCTCTCTATTTATCCAATTCAGGCTCTTCTAGCATTCACTCTAAGCACCGTCAAATCAAAATATGCTATACCAAGCTAGATTTTGAATATTCTCAAAATAATCATTCATACTATACCTTTCGATTTAGCTTGGCAAAGAATAAAATGATAAAAAAGACAGAAAAATTGTATACCGGTTCTCATCTGACTGGGGAAGTATCGACAGGAACTTTCCGGGCACAGTTAAAGCAGCCCACATGCATAACACTAACCCTGCAATCAACTCCATCACTACCTGCAATTAACTCAAACCCTAGACCCATAAATAAACACATCTACACACACACAAACATCAAAACAAAATAGAAAATGAGGACGGGAATTGAGAATTACATTGATGGGAGGACCAGAGAACTTCTCCTCGGTTATTTTCAGCAAGGACCTGTCTGCGAAATCGAAAATTGAAATTAAAAAAAAAAAGAATTAAATAAGTAGCTTTAATTAGATTAATCCCAAAAACTGTGGCGAATTGATGAGATGAGGGTACACTGGATGGTGGAGTAGGCTGCGTGTGAGAGAAACAGAACTCCGAGAACACCGACGACGAAACCTGCGCCCATGGTTCCTCTGTGTAGAGAAAAATAGTAGATCGGTGGCCGGCGAGGAGGAGCAGTGTTTTTACCAATTAAACTTCTCGAAACAATGAGTCTTACGAGTAATTAATTATAGTATAGTACTAATAATTATATAAAAATTTAACCCAATATTTTCTGTTAAATTTTTCCCCAAATAAAGTTTGGTTTTGGTTTTTGATAAAAAAAATAAAAAAAAATTGGTATTGTTTATATTTTGGTAGCATGGCAAAACGTTAGCCGAGGAATGATCGAGGCGCCTAGATTCTTCCAGGCGACGATGTAGTGCCTAAAACGCCATAAATAGACAACTAAAGTTGTCTTTAGACTTTTCTCTATAGAGGGAAGGAATCTAATTTTATATTTTTCACTGAAAGCATACTCATCAAAATAATAGAAGAACCAGAAGTACATTCCTGTAGAAGTTGTACAATATCATGTAACTCATTTCAAAGTTTAAATTGTATTTAAAAAATAAAAATAATAAATAAACGAGACGAAAAATGATGATATTTTAATTTTCATCCTCTCTCTCAAAAATCTCCTTCGGGTGAAGGACGGGAAGGGTCACTTGGCTCGCTCCATCTCAAAACTCAACATATTTGAAACATCTTTAATATTAATAGAAATATCCATCATTTATTATTTATAAATCATTTATTTTTATATATTTAAACTTTTGTGTAATTTCTTCCCAAATGGTTAATCGTCTACGTGTTTCAAAAAATGCTCCTCAACAAGACCAAAATGAACTGTGTACATACCTAAAGGTAACAAGTAAAAAATTAAAGGAATATTTGAGGAGAACAGAAAATAATTCATATTTGTGGGACTTTGGATGTAATTTAAATGTAGGAAGACGGACGGAGAAAAATGATAAAAGAAGATGAAAAATTATGCACAGGAGCTATCCATTACTAACTTTTGTTGAAGAAGAGAAACAATACTGCTACTGCAAATTAATGAGTAATATCCATGAAAAATGAGTCAAGTTCTGAATTTTCTCCAAGGACATCTGCTTTTTAACAATTTCAGTTCTCGAAATTGTGGGTTTTCACCCACACCGCTACCGCGTAAATCATGTTTTCCAAACGGAAAACGTGTTCAGAATTTTTTACTGCAAGGTTGATTTTTTTACTGTTTTTAACATCCCATACTTGAATATTTCCATTTCTGTAACCAAATTTGGAAGTAGTCGTCATGTGAAATTCTTCTTGATTGTTTGTACAGTTAACAGTAATCATATTAAGCAGCCAATTCCAGATAATAAGGTAAATACATTCTTTCTGGTTCAGATTTTGTTTTCACTTCCTTAATTTTAATGCATTCATTTTTTTAATGGGTTAAGAATTGAATTTATGTTTCGTTATAAATACTCGTTGGGTAAAAGAATGAACTTGTTTGAACCAAACTAAGAAAAGGATTGAACTGGAAATAATTTGGGAAATAATGCTTGGCATTCTATCGAGTAAGATTTACATCAAATATGAGGCTAATATGAAAATCAATGGAAACGAAAATTGATAGACCTCTTCGAGGAGGACACACAATTAGGAAAAATATGATATGATTTTCGCCCCCTAGCTTCTTGTCATTCGAAAAAGAAAATAGAAGGGAAGTTTTGGACCTGAAAAATTCTCAGTATTCTGAATGCTACTTTTTTATGACATAATTGAAAGTGGAGGCTGGTTATGCATGGTTATTATATTGGCTATTATGTTAACTTTAATTTGACCTAAAGTGGATCACTTTTAGGCCGAAGCTTGTGATAGAGATGGATTGTATTCGTTTCCTCATGTACAAACTCTTACAGAGTTCCCAAAGGAGGAACTGTTCAGAAAAGTTGTCATGGTCAGATTTGATTCGAGTATTCTGCTTCTGGGAAAGAAGGAATATCAGTCTCCACCAGCCAGTGCACTTTCCACCATTAAGTACTTGCAAAATGCTGGTGCTAAAGTAATTCTAGTCGGCAGTTGGAGATGGGATATCAATTTAAGGCTTTCTTCAGCAGAATCTGTTGCTGGTGTGACGATTCTTGCTTCTGATTTATTGATGACACTCTTTTCACAGTTCATTTTTGGAATTAAATCTTGATTTCTCTTTCTGATGCTGTAAGTCCTGTGTTTCAGAATTTCTATCATCGATGCTCAAACTCAAAGTAGTTCCGATGAAATTAGTTTCACGAAGCATGCATTCTCAGATGGAATATGGAGAGAATTCAGACGTCCTTCTGCTAGAAAATCTCTCTGACATTAAAATGGAACTAGCCAATTGTTCAAAGTTTGCCAAAGAACTTGCATCTGGTGTTGATATATTTGTTAATGATGCATTTTCTCAATCTCATAAAGTTCTTGCTTCAACGGTCGGCGTTGCTTGCTTCTGCTCTGCCTGCATTGCTGGATTTTACTTTGAGGAAGGCATATATCAACTAAAAAAGATCACAAGGACCACCGACAGACCCTATGTTTCTATAGTATCCATCTAGTTTCTATGCTCTAGAATTTATGCTTTGAATTTCGAGGGATATTTGTTTTGCTGATCTCTTGCAATAACACTTCAATTTCCAATGCAGATAGGCGGACATAACCTAGCCGGCAAAGCATCTGCCTTGCGATTTTTAGCATCTAAATGTGATGCTTTAGTCTTTGTAGGCAGTATGGCCTTTCAAATAATGCATGCCATGGGAGTTCCTGTTCCTGTTAAATTGGTGGAACTAGGAGCACTTCAAGAAGCTGTCAGTATAGTAGAGTCTGCAAATTCTAGGAATGTACCTATTGTGTTGCCAAAAGATTTTTTGTGCACGAACGATGTTTTTCCTGAGCAACTGGAGATATTTTCCATAAATTCTATGGTTGATGGTAAAGTCACAATTTTTAAACCCTGAGCATGCAATCGTCTTTCAGTATAAGATTTTTCGAGTTTTAGAATGCACATCATGATGGATTATGAAAGCATTGTGTACGCTAATGCTTAATAAGTTTCAAAATTTTGACAATCAACATTTCGGGTAGCTAAGTGTTTAATATTTTTCTATTCCACATTCCTTTCAGGTTGGCTACCTGTTGATCTTGGACCATTGTCCTTACAAGAAATCATTCCTTTGCTTTCAAAATGCAAGGTGCTTATCTAGTTCTTAAAATATTGCAAAATAAAATTAACTTTCCCCTTTTAATTCACTTCTTGAATATAGAAGTATGATGTGTCTGGAATATCAAGGAGTGATTAATAGCACCAGATTTGCTAAGTAATAAAGTTGAAAATAGAAATTAATTAGCTACATGGAAGAAAATAAAAATACAAGATAAAATTGTGAACTGATAGGTCTGATATTTATACGTGATTAGTAGTGCCACGGGCTTGCTGTCCTATTGCCTTTCTGAGGTGCTTTTAGTCAAAAGGAAAGGCTGGTCTTCTCATGAGCAAGGAGGAACTAAAACACCACACATCGCTAGAATTTATAATCCTTTTGCTGTTTTTTATATTCCCTACGCAATTATTAACCTTTCCTTTCTTTTGAATGTAGACGTGCTGTACTTTTACTTATATGTATAAAGGGATAATTAAGTACTTATCTATCCTGACATGTATTTTCAGTGGATGAGCTCTACTTGAGTACTCACCTATGTGTTGTTTTTCATTTGGAATGAAAAGTGGAATGACATTGCATGCTTTTTCCTGCTTATGCTGTGTTCTGTTTACTTCATTACTATATCTATTCGTTTTCACTATTATTTTTCCTTTTGGATTTTCCAGAAAATATTGTGCATTGGTCCCTTGAAATTCAGCTCCTCAAGACAGGAAGAAGGTGGAGTATCTAAATTGGCAGAAGTGCTCGGTAGTCTAAGTCAAAGTACTTGCGACATAACATTTGTTGGGAAAATGGGATCTGGAGGATTATTGAGAAAATCAACCTCTATTTCGGTTGATAATTTTGTCAAAAATGCTTCGGTTGTGTGGGAATTTCTCAAAGGAAGAAGGCTTCCTGGGCTTATGGCATTGGATAGAGTATGCCTTCTAAATTCTATTTTTAAAGTCTTCTGATTCTCAAATAATGGAGATTNCACTTGCGACGTAACATTTGTTGGGAAAATGGGATCTGGAGGATTATTGAGAAAATCAACCTCTATTTCAGTTGATAATTTTGTCAAAAATGCTTCGGTTGTGTGGGAATTTCTCAAAGGAAGAAGGCTTCCTGGGCTTATGGCATTGGATAGAGTATGCCTTCTAAATTCTATTTTTAAAGTCTTCTGATTCTCAAATAATGGAGATTGGGGTCTGATTCTCAAATAATGGAGATTGGGGATTTACTCATTTGTTGCTAATGAATTAAATGATTCTGCCATCTTGTTTCCTATGTTCCAGAAGGCACGTCTAAACTTCTCATAGGATAATGTTTTGTTTGTCCTTAAACTACTGCAACCACATAAACCTATAAACGGCTAATGGATAAACTGTAAATTTACGGCTTCTAGAACTATAAAGGAACATTTTTCATTGGTATTGTTGTGGTTGACAAAAGTTATCTGACCTTTTCTGCTGTAGTGTCTTTATATACTCCCTTTGTGTTATTACATACAAGTTACTAATTGTATGGGATAGTGAGGCATAATAGTCATTTCCAGTCCCAAAGAAGAAAATCAAAAAAGTAAAAGGATAGAGTCCTGTACTAACAAGAAACAACATGTTTCTTTCAATGAAAATAATGACTATAAGATTCTTTGTTATAGAACTTTTGAAAATGAACCTTTTTAGTTGATTGGACTTTGCCTGTTTGTTGTTGTTCCCTTGAAAATTGAATTGGATTTCTGGGGTTGAGCTGTATCAGAGATTCAGAATTGATCTGAAAATTTAGATTGAAGTATCATCATCATTGCAGTCACCTTTATTGTCATTTTTCCAATCAATATTGTGACTGTTGTTATAAATAATTGCTGTTGTTGCCCATTATAAGTCGACGATGGTTGTCTTTTGTGCTTACATATTATTCATTATAAAGTAGTATATATCATATGTGTATCAATACATGTATGCACGATCACACTAAGGATGATAATTGTACATAAAACTATTTCTTAAAATTTTAATAATGGTGCTGGGTTTGATAAATTTTGAAGCATTACATACCAGTCAATTTCCTCTTCTTGAAAATTTGTTATCTTGAATATTTGATCTGTGCAGGCATACCCATTTGATATAAACTGGGATATTGCTTATGCTGATCCAATGCGACCTCTGGTTGTCGATGTTGGTAGCGGTAAGTTTTACATGACTGTCCCGATATTTTTCCTGAAAATAGTTTTAGATTTCTGGGTTAGAATTGATGTATAATGCTGGTTATATATTCACACTGCACCAATATTTTCATCCATCAATTGCCTGTTTATGATGAGGGTTGCTTCACACAACAGAAAAAGGGGGAACCATCTTTCCTGATTTCAATCTTAAACAATGAAAGCTGGGAAACTGTTTATCTAAGCATACATATCATGGTCTAATTACCAATCTCTAGAGCATTCTCAAAGTTTCATTTCATATGCGTCATGATCAAGCTGACAGTGGTTCTTCATCAAAGCAAATCGTTGCAAGTAGGTTTCTTTATGTACACGTGATTATTGTTCCAGCTTTAGATTCCATTTGGCCCAAAAAGTTCCTAGAATTCCTAATCAGTCCATGCATCCCACAAAATTGTACTGTAAAATTTTATTATTTGATCTTACTAACTGCAAATCTTTTTCAACCTAGTGCTCAGGGTTTATGTTCATATCCACCAAAAGATGTAAAATGGAAACTTCTCCCAAATCAGTTCTCTTTTCACACCCTGCTATATATAATTCATATTTGAGTTGCACTTCATTTTTTATTTTGCTGCATCGCTCAAAAGATGCCAGAGAATGAGGAAATTGTAGCTCCACAATCACCTTTACTACCAGTGCTAAAGTTTGATTCATTGTCTCTCTATATTCTCTCGTGCATAATATGATTAAGGATTTCTTCAACCAAGCAAAAAAGCATGCCTTGCAAAGTGATTGTCTTCAGTATTGTGTATTATCAAGGCAAGAGGGAATTTTTTTGGGGTTCCACAGGTATTCTTCAAAATAATGCCTATATCTTAAAAGCTTTAGGCTTTACCCGCTCTTTGAAGAACAGATGACAATTTATCAGAAAAGGAATCTAATGGGATTTAATACCTCCTCTTAAATTAGGGATTTCATATCACATAAGCCCTCAATAGCAAGAAGCTAAACTAATGTGCCTGAATTTTCGCTTTTTTTCATTTAATAAGTATTTTTGTAGTTTCCATGATGTGATCTATAGAGTGACCAGACAGCTAAACCAACACATCAATTTTTATTACTATTGGTTCAGCTTGTGGAATGCTTCTTTTATGGGGACAATCGAATTCAAATTCTTATAGATGTTATTTTGGAACTGGTACTCAGTTGATGTTTGGATTAATTTGGCTGACTTTTGATTTAAATCTAGATTTTAATTTAAGTCACAGTTAATAATTAATTTTAACCACGTTTCATGGGATCCACAATTTTTCAACCACACATTTCATAAACTGTTATCACAATCTGAATTTTAATCCCCTGCCAAACAAGGGCTTAGTAAGATCTTACGTTTCCTAGACTGGGAGGTCTGGTCTTACTGGTATAGGCTGACATTTACGCTACCTGAGAAAATGTGGGCATTGGACATGTTTAAAAATTTGATAGAAAAGTTAGTCATCTGTGTTTGAAAACAATCTTTTGGCCGTTCATAATGTACAGAGGCTGATGCCACGTGGTTTTCTGGATCAGCTTAACTTGCAGATATTATATTTTCTTTTGCAGAATGTCTAATTTGCCTTCAGTACTTCTGCTGCTTTCTATTCATTTTTATCTTATTGAAAATCAAAAAAGAAAGATAAAAAACTAGAAGTTCTAGTTTCGAGTGTTTCGGGTGCTCTTGTAGTTTATTTTGGCCATCTAAATTTTAGCTGGTTAGTCAAATGTATTATTTTGGAAAAGATATAATTTGGGTAATTGGATAATCTGGAAAGTACTCCTTTCTGTATTTAGAGTTATGTCATCTGCAGGTGTAACTGGTAAGACTCATATTTATGTTTGAAACTCTTTGGTAGATGAAGTATGTATTACCAACTTAAATGGTCGACAATCTTTTGGTCTTTTTTGTTGCAAGAAATATTGGTACTGCTAGAGTGTTTCAGGAATCTAGGTGAGAAATTATCTTGGCCCTAGTGGAGTATTTGAGAATCTAGGGACAAATTATATTGGAGCTTGTGGTGCATTTGAGGAATCTTGGTAGCAATTTGTGTGATTCACACACTGAGGGAGACAAAGGAGATTGTCGACAGTCATGATGATTCACAAGGACTTAGCTTTTTTATTTAATTTCTGTGTACACGCCTTTTAGTCTATAAATACATAATGTGAGCTCTAAGCACGAATTCACACGATTTAATCTATAATTGCATAATTATGAACTTTGTGCTCTGGGAAATCAACACAAGCAATTAAAGTGTGTTCACAAATGACAGGTAATGGCTTGTTTCTATTTGGAATGGCCAAGAGTTGGAAACATTTGAATTTCCTTGGGCTGGAGATAAATGCGAAGGTCCTTTTGTTCTTCTGTGAAAATAAATCTTCCTGGATAGCTCGGAACTTAATGATTCCTAGATCCTGTTTCTTTTTCAGTTGGTGAAGCGCTGTCTTGATCATCTTCATCATTCTGCATTGCAGAACGGGTATGCTATTTTTTCCCCTAATTTTGCTTATACCTTGGGCTTAATTTAACAGTGGATTTTTTTTTAAGCACATTCAAGGGTAAGGGTTATATGCTGAATTTAACTGCCTTTTATGACCATAATTATGTCAGGCTTATAAATCAGCCTGCTTCTTTGACCCTTTATGCAAAAAACGAAAAGTGATAATTACTATTGGATACCATTGATTTTGTCATCTCAATGCATGCTCGGCTGTAATTATGTCCTTTTCTTGTGCTACACTCAACACTGCAAGTCCAAGCTGTCCTGTATGTAGACTGATTGCTGCTCCTGCACCATCATCACCATAAAAGTTGAGAGAAAGGAACACTGGAAAACGAATAAAAGAGAAGAAACCTTTTTCTACATGGAAATTATATGAAGCTCGATGACTAATTATGCACGTCAGTTAATGTGTATGATCTCTTTCTAGGTCTTTCTTTTGTCCTCCAAGCGGTATTTATGTACCTAGTAAACACAGTAGAACATTACCCTTGGACATTGTTTGATTGAAAACAACACGCCAACAACTATTTAAACAACAAAATTAGTCCATAACCTTTTCTAAATTCGGGATTGTATTCTGTCCAGGCCATATGATATCCAACCCTGAATTGGTGGAGAGGGTATGGCTCACCAGATCTGGACGTGTCTTTTACCTAGTGAGAAGCTCTTACTATTATTATTTGTGGGTCTTGTAGGTACTTTATTACAACAAATGCAACATCAACATTTCGGTCCATAGTTTCCAGTTACCCTGGAGATTTGGTTATGGTATCAATACAGGTAATACAAGTGTGTATGCTCCGCCAAAGCCTTCTACAAATACTCTGTGAGTACTATAAACATGCAAGAGAGGACTTGTAGAAAGCAGACTCACATACATTGTTGAATTGGATAGTTCATGTAATAATTGGGCTTTTCAATTCTTGGATAAGATTCCTATATATGTTTGTCGTGTTAAGAATCCATGTATGTTGCATGGGGCATTGATAGAGATAGAAATTTGTTTTTAAGTTCCAGTTTAGTTGCTTTCACAATACTCCTGTGGATTGCATTCATTCTTTTTGTTTCATTCAAGCCCTTTACTCAAGACTGAGGCATTGACATTTCTTCTACCTTACCATGTACTTATGATCAGGTCAACTGGTCACATATGGATACTGTTTTTTACTAAAGCAAGAGTTTTTTAAACAACCATGCTTGATGTATATCCTATTTGA
>CAIGRK010320958.1:0-30767 GCA_903798315.1 Fraxinus greggii | reverse complement strand
CTCGGCTCGTTTGACACCACTAAACCTACTTAAGAATATAAAATTTTTGGACCTTACAAAAGCGGTGATGCAGGCGCAAGCATCGCAAGCAGCATCAACGACGCTGCGCAAAACAGATATATGAGATCGGAGTGAATCATTACTGGACGTCGCATTGAAAACGGTGGTTTGTTGATGAGATTGTGGTGGTTTGCAAATGGCTTCCTTGGTGGTTTGTAGAGACCGTGATGGTTTCTTGTTGAAAAGTCTATAAAAGAATGTTAGTTGGAAAATGGTGGTTGTGGTGGTAGTTGAAAATGGTGGTGGTGGTGGTGGTGGTGGCAACGATAGTGGAAGCGGTAACGACAATGATGAAGTGATGGCGGTTGTGGGGCGTTGGCGATTTTGGATCTGATTTGTGGTGGTGAGGTGATGGTGGTGGCGCTGGTTGTTGTGGTAAAGTGACGGTTTTGATGATGTTGTTGATGATTGTGTTGGTAGTGGAAGTATTGGAAGTAGTGGCGGTTGTGATGCTGCAACGATGATGGTTACAAATTATTTGATTGATTGTGGCTAATAAATTGGTTAATGAGTGACAAATAAATAATATGTGACCAATGAAATAAGTAATTTGTGACTAACAAATAATGTATGACCTAAAAAATTGTTAAGTTGTAACAAATAATTTGATAAGTTGTGATCGCAAAATAATTTGTGATTAATTAATTAAATATTTTGTGACCATGAAATAAGTTGTGATTTGTAACTAATAAATAATGTCTGTGATCGATGAATAAATTGTAACATATAATTTTTTTATATGTGACCTATGATTTTTTTATTATGATCGAGAAATAATTAGTTACAAATTAATTTTATAATTTGTGATCAAATTATATAGAATTGTGACCTTAATATATTTATAAAATAAAATAAAATATTTATTTAATTAATTACTTTATAAATAAAATTTAATAAAATCTAATTTTTGAAGTTTTAGATTTTATTTTTTAATTTTAGAATGTGTCATACTTTCTCTTATATATGAATTTTTCGCTTTTGACTCTCAAAATTTTTTGGATGTCCTAAAAGCCTGTTTGGTAGAATTTATTTGGAAATAATGAGTTATATAATAGTATTTTTTAGAGAATGTGTGGTTAAAGAGTAAGAAAATTTTATTGATTTGTGTGTAGAATATTTTATTGTGTGAATGTGTGGTGAAAAAATGATACTGTAACAAATGATTTAATTTTTTGAGTGTAGACAATTAAGATGCCCTTTATTTAGACTTCTCCAAATGTGTAAACAGACCCTAAATTTATAAATAGAGAGTTTACGAAGATGGCTGCAACCGCAAATAACAATTTAGTTGATATTTAGGGAAGAAAAATATTGGCGTCATCAATCTTCAGTGGAAACTGATCAGTTCAAGGAAGGGGTAGAAATGAGNTAAGAAAATTTTATTGATTTGTGTGTAGAATATTTTATTGTGTGAATGTGTGGTGAAAAAATGATACTGTAACAAATGATTTAATTTTTTGAGTGTAGACAATTAAGATGCCCTTTATTTAGACTTCTCCAAATGTGTAAACAGACCCTAAATTTATAAATAGAGAGTTTACGAAGATGGCTGCAACCGCAAATAACAATTTAGTTGATATTTAGGGAAGAAAAATATTGGCGTCATCAATCTTCAGTGGAAACTGATCAGTTCAAGGAAGGGGTAGAAATGAGCTTCCAAGATCTCCAGAATTCCGGCAAGCGATCTTCCCGGTCAGCTCCTCCTCCGTCGCAGGCGGTGGCAGCCTCTATATTCCAGATCAACACCGCCGTTGCCGGTTTCCGTCGACTTGTAGATTCCATCGGAACCTCCAAGGACACTCCTGATAACCGTCTCAACGTGTCCGTAATTATTAGTATTGCTTTCCAATATTATTTTTATTTTTTTTCTCATTTTGCTGGGTTTTTCCTTTAAAATTGGTATGAATTAAAAGCAATTAGCTAGTCGAAAGACCTCCAGCAGCTTCTATTTTTCCCCAATTTCAAAATTTCAAGTTTTTGTCATCAATAGATGCTGGATGTTTCATGAATTTTTAATTCGTAAGATTTTTGGAAAAAGCATGTTTTGTGCCTAATGGATACTTGGAGATTTCATCTATTCCCCAGTTTGCATAGAAATTATAATCTAGATTTTTATCAAAGTCAAATTCAATAATTAATTTTAACTACATATTTTCCAGCAGTCACAACTTTTCAATCACACCTTTAATTAACTTTTATAAAAATCAGCTAAAAGTCTGATTTAATCTCCACCAAATAGGAGCTATATATATACCCTGTAACTTGTCATTCATAAAGCAGATGAAGAAACATTCTGAAGTTCTATAAAATACAAATTCATGTAGTTGGTTTACTAAATTCATTTAGGTCTGTGACCATTGAGTTGTAACTAGCCTTAACAGGTAACCTTCTTATTATACTACGTCACTTTTTCTTCGTTCAAAGACTAGAAAACATGCAAATAGAGAGTTTCAAATGATACCTCTTCGATGGCTTGCAATGTTTTAACCTGGGGGGTTTGAGCAATTAGTTTTGCTTCTACTGATTTTCTTGTAATTAAATTCTTTTAATTCATCCCAAAGAACCCATTTGTTAGATACAAAACAGTGTGCAAAGTGAATAGCGTCCTTTGCTATATACTACATTATCATGTATTTCCTACTTCTTCATAATCATAATTTTGTATTTTTGTGGAAATAAATGGAGACAGGAACAGCACAAGACAAAGAATATTGAGTTTAGTGAAGGAGACATCTGCAAAGCTCAAATCTCTCAGTGAATTTGACCGTGGCATTAACGTCGATGTAGGCTGATTTTTCCCAGTAACTTGATTTTACTTTATATTATATTTAACTCTCAAAAATTCCATCCTCACCCCACAACCAACACACTGACATTTTCGATGTAGACGCACCTCATAGTCTCACTTCATGTCTTACTGACTTATTTATTCATAATAGATATGTACTGTAAATTGCAAGCTTCATGTTAATCTCTTGATGTTCAGCTTTCTTTCTTTTTACAATTTAATTTGCATGTACATTCCTGACCACACTGGTATTCTCCGTCCAATTTGTTATCCAAGCCTTTCCATTTCTGTGCAAGTGCAGCAATTGCTTCTTTCAGCCTTTTCTCTGAATTGTGAACATTCTAGTGTAACAACACTGCAATACAACATTTCTCCTTTTTCACCTTCTTTTTTATGTCTTTTCTTCTGACATTAAATTTTGAAGCAATTGAATTTTGCAGTCTAATTAGAAACTGATACTTGAGTATGATATCGACATTGGAGGTAAAAACATTTCCAACAACGAGTATAGTGTAATCTAGTGCTCCTTACATCTTTAATATTATTGAAGCAAGAGTGAATCCTTCATCTATGTTTTACCTTCAACTAAGTTTATGAACTTTAAAATATGTGACCACCTCAAAATCCATATCAACTCACCAAAACTCTATCCTGCATGAAGACGGTATAAGTGTTGTGCTTAATGTGGAGATACTAATAAATTAAGCCTTATGATCAAAAAATTTGGGATTGATTACAAGAAACCTTTCTTGCCATTTATGCCTACCAAAAAATCCAGTGAAATCAAATCTTTTGCAAACATATAGGGCATGTTCGGTAGAGATTAAAATCAGATTAAAATTGAAAAGCTAGCCATTATTGTTGACTTTTATTAGACTAGTAGGAACCAATAACGGCTATATTTTCAATTTTAATTGGCTTTTAATCTCTACCGAACAAGCACATAATACTATGTTAATTTCGTCTCTCTTCATCTTCTAACATATTCTGCTAGGACATTCTTGCCAATTAGTACTTCCTTGGCCTATGCACGATTTGTTCCAACTACTTTGGTTGTCTTTCCGTTGATTTACTTAGTGATGACCAAGCCCACTCCAACTCAGGTAGCTTAGTTTGAGTTTTGTTTCCACAGAAGATTTTTCTGGTAGGACATCAATGATTCACACGAAAAGACTTCAGTAGCTACTAGTTCATGTTGAAGTTTAGAGCCAATCTTTAGAGAAAGGCCTTTATAACCAACACTACTTGTGGATGTTTATCCAGCCAAGTAAGAAAATAGAAGATGCCAAGCTTGCTAGAGATTTTCAAACTATCTTGCAAGAATTCCAAAAGGTGCAGCAGCTTGCCTCTGAGCGAGAGTCGGCATTCTCTCCTGCTGCTCCTCCATCTTATGGGCCAGCAATGTAAGAGCTTTTGTTTTCTACCTTGGTATGTCAAGTTACATACAAAACTTAGCAATTTTAATTAATTGTTTGACTTAATTGGAATCCTGCGCTCTTGAGAACAGGCATAGCTCTGGTCAATATGCAGCACCCAGTGCTGAACAGGAGAACCAGCCGTTTCTTATGGAACAGAAAAGGTAAGCAGGTTTTATGAGAACTGTTTTTACAAAATTTAAATGATTCAAATTATGTTATCTAAAAAACAGATATTTAGTTATATATTTTGTCTTACATAAAGCTGAAATTAATTTTTCATGAATATTGAAGAGTTAGAATTCTCAATGCCCATATATCAGAACTTAGAGAAAATTCTTAGCAGACATCTTCCCTTTCTGTAACTCAATACTAAATGGGAAAGTGGATGTGCCGAAATGGAACCTCAAAAATCTAACTCCTGAAATCAACTTTGTGGTGGCAAAGATTGACTTTTTAAACTTTGAAAACTGGGCTCATACCAGCTAAGAAATTTTAGATCTTCTTGTGACAATTACATTGTGCTTTTCCTCAAAAACATATTACATTTCAGGCAGGAGGTCCTTCTAGTAGGAAACGAAATTGCCTTCAACGAGGCTATAATTGAGGAAAGAGATCAGGGAATCAGAGAGATACAGGATCAAATTGGTGAAGCAAGTGAAATATTTAAAGATCTTGCTGTTCTAGTACATGACCAGGGTGTGGTTATCGGTAAAATATCTGACACCCGCTAGATATTTTTATTTCTACAGATGACATCCAACTTCATACAATACCATTATTATATATGTTTTGGCAGATGACATTCATTCAAATATCGATGCATCTACTGCCGCAACAACCCAAGCTAGAGTGCAGCTCTCAAAGGCATCCAAAAGTGGAAAATCTAAGTCTTCATGGGTGAGTGGAAACTATACTAGCAAGCTTCAAGCTGAACAGGGCAGTTGTCTTTAAGCCCATTCATGAATATATTTCATTAATCTGAAAATATTAAATGGTATATTTTTCTGTATTAATTCATTGTCTCTTGCATTCATTTCTCCCAAAGCAACCTATTGGAAGAGAGAAATTCGGAATGCCAAGTACAGGGCCTTGAAAAAAAAGCGTATAAATTTTCGGGAGAATCTTACCTACTTGCAATACTCAAATGAGTTTATGTGTGCATTCGTGTAAGAGAGAGAGGCGTGTGTGAGTGTGTTTTGTGGGGGTGGGGGTTGGGGATGGATATGTATTTGTAATGGTGGATAAGCAAATTATTTGAAGAAATACTATAAGTTAATTCTAATTTTTTTGAAAAAAAAATAAAAGGCTCAAGGAAAAAGGTTTGTTTTGGGTACAACATTGTCTTGATTATATAGATAATCCATTTGGGATAGATTTCTCTTTTCTACCTTGCTCTCGTTTTTTAAGAAAGCAGGAGAAAGAGAAGGATTATTTTGGCGTGGAACAGAACTCGGCCGAGAATGCCAAGATAGCAAACCGTAAAATTTATTTCTTAGTGGGTACTAAACAAAATATCCATATTGGTTCCAAATATACACTCATAATATGTAGAACACACTCATAATAAGTAATAAATAATCTGATGCAAAGCTCTTATAGTCATGCATGCACCCAATTTATATTGCTTCCATGGATTATGTTTTTTTGTTCATATGTTTCTCATAACAGTGCTGGTGGGTGTTGGCACTTGTCGTGGTGGTGCTGGTAATATTACTCCTCGTCCTAGTTTTATAGCTGCAAGTACACCTGTGGCTTTGGCTTGTTTGTTTCAAATATGGTGGCGGTTGGAGTTTGAGCAGCAGTTGTATTAGTTGAGTACGCTTTCATTCCACAATGCATTGTCCAGTGTTTTCTTCTTTTGGGTGATCTTTCTTGGTTTTTCTGTTGATTCTCAATTGATGAGCTGTTTTAATTGAAGTTTTATATGTTGAAATTTGGCAATTTCATTGTTATATATGGTTTTGACGGAAGATTCCTACTTTTGCTTGCCATATAAAAAAGTGGACTACATAATATGCCGTCATGTGTTATTTACCACAGTAAATTAATCGTGGTAAATCATATTTATGATAGTTTTTAGCCCTGGCAAAAACTGTTGTCATAAATGACTAAACTGATTTTTTGGTTGTAGTGACTTGGTATATTATCTTCTGTTTGTTACATGGAAATGTATCAATTTTTGAGCTCGATATAATATTACCCTCTTAGTATGTTTGTTGTGTGAGATGGACCCAAAGAACTCAATACTGAATGCACCTTTTATTTCTTTTATAGTGACAATCTTTTCTTTAGAAACCGACGCATCGAATTGGTCAATTTCATCTTTTTTGAGGTAGATTGTCCTTACTTGCATGACGAGTACTGATTTACCCCTTATTCATTCCTGCTAAGACTTCAAAATTTAACATGCACTAAAATGTTCTAAAATGTAAAAAGATTCATGAAGTACCATAACTTGTCAAAATGTATAAAAATGCGAGAAAGATACCAAAACTTATCGAAATATATCAAAATGAGCAAATTGTACCATGAGGCTCCAAAGTGTTTCAAAATGTGTAAAATGTACCAAAAATAGTTCGTGAAATGTACCACAATGCTTCAAAATCTTTCAAAATGTGTGAAATATTCTGTGACTTGCAAAAAATTGAACCAAATACATAAATGTACCAAAACGGGTCAAAATGCACCACATGTACTAAAATACATCATAATGTGATAAAATGTACAAAAAAAAGTCCAAAATGTGTGAAATTTGTCAATACGCGGTAAATTATATCAAAATGTGTCAAATGTCCCAGAACACTGAAAAATGTACAAAATGCAGAAATTACCAAAATTAGCGAAATGTGCCAAAATGTAATAAACTGTGCAAATGTATTGTAACTTTCCAAAATGGATCAAAATACTTGAAATGTACCAAAACACGTCAAAATGTATCATTAATAGGCTAAAATGCATCATAATGTGCTAGAACGTAACAAAGCGTGTTAAAATGTACCAAAATGTGCAAAAATGTGTCAAAATGATTGAAATTTACCAAAACACTCATAATTTCAAACTCGTCAACATATATCAAAATATGTGAAATGGTTAAAATTGTTTCGAAGTATACCACAGTGTGCAAAATGTTTCACAATTCGTGAAAAAAAGATCAAAATTCGCAAAATATACAAGAAGTGTCAAAATATACCACAATGCACCAAAATTTATCATAAAGTTTCAAATTGTACCAAAAACCACGAAATGCACCATAATGTGCAATTATATCATAACGTTATAAAATGTACAAAATTTGTCAAACGTAGTGGAATTCACAAAATGTACTGAAATTCCAAATGTACAAACACACTAAAAACGTATCCAATGTGCAAAATAATGTACAAAAACACTAAAAACGTATCCAATGTGCAAAATGCCATAACTTACCAAAAATGTATCCAAATATGCGAAATTTATCAAGATGTGTCAAAATCTACAATTACAATGCACAAAAATTCGACGAATTTGTGAAAATGTGAAAGTACGTAACAAATTAGTGAAATGTACCAAAATCAGAAAAATAAATCGAAATGCACCAAAATTTACTAAAATGCGCTAAATGTACAAAAACGCTCCAAAAGTACCAAACTACGCGAAATATAATATAATTTTTAAAAATGTCCTAAAATATACGAAATATACCAAAGCACATCAAAATGTACCTAAATGACAAAACATTCCATACTGTGTCAAACTCGTCAAAATATACAAAAATACACACACTTCACAATATACCACAATGTACAAAATGTTCCATAAGTTGTCAGAAATAGACAAAACACTCGTAACGTACAAAAAGCGTGCCAAAATGTACCATAATAAGTCAAAATGCATCATAACATGCCAAATTGTACAAAAAGTCACAAATGTACAAAAACGTGTTAAAATGTATCATAATTTGCGAAATGTGCCAAAATGCTATAAAATGCGAAAATTCGCCAAACCTACCAAAACGCTCCAAAATATACCAAAACAAAGACAAATATATCAAAATATGTGAAATTTACCAAAAACACTCCAAAAGGTACTAAAATGTGTGAAAAGTATCAAAACTTGCAAAAACATGGACCAAGATACACGACATACACCAAAACGCACCAAAATATATCCTAATATGTCAAAATCTATTAAAATATTTCAAAAATTTATCAAATGTGGGAAGTGTACCAAAATTCTAAAAAATGAGCTGATTTAGTCAACCTATCCACAATAACCCAAATATTATCTTATCCTTTAGTTGTTTTTGGTAATTTTACCACAAAATTCATTTTGATTCTTTTCCATTTCCACTCTGGGATAGGTAATGATTATAAGTTTCTTGTTGGCCTTTGATGTTCAACCTTTTTCAATTGACATATTAAACATTGTCCTACATATTCGGCTATCTCACCTTTCATGTTCCAATAATGCAACTTCAGATCTCTATACATTTTAATAGCTCCTGGATGAACAGAATATGGTATTGCACGTGCTTCAGATAGAATATCACCTCAGATATTTTCTATATTAGGTACATACGGCTGCCATCTAAACCGCATGATACCATTTTCCAATATCTGAAAGTCTAAAACTTTTATGGAATATATATCATTCTTTATCTTGGAACAATAATCATCTTCCAGTTGCATTTGTTGAATTCTATTCAATAAGTGTGTGTTTGAGTCACATTATTTTGGAAGAATGTATTCTGGAATAGTAGATTGATGGAGAATGTGTGGTTGATAAGTTATTGATGTGATGAAATATATTATTTTATTGAAAAATGTGTGGCTGAAAATGAGTAGAAGAATGAGAATGAAAATTTTAATGTTTACCAAACAGGGGCTAAAGTTGGTTGAAGTGTCAATGTTGCAAGCTTTGCCACCACAAATCCTTGTGATACAATTTCAATATCCATTCTCTACAAATCTACCAATTCTTATTTTTGAGTCACAATCATAGATATAACACTAGATATTGATTTTCTACTCAACACATCAGATATAACATTAGCCTTATCAGGGTGATAATTGATAACACAATCGTAATCTTTTACCAGAACTAGCAACCTCCGTTGTCTCATATTCATTTCTTTCTGTATGAGTAAATATTTTAAACTTTTATGATCGGTATAAATCTCACATCGCTCCTCATACAAATAATGCCTCCATGATTTAAGTGCAAACACAATCGCGCGCGAGTTCCAAGTCGTGTAGGATAATTATCTTCGTCTCTTTAAGTTGTCTAGGCGCATATGCAATAACTTTACCATTTTGCATCTATACACATCCTAGATCATTCTTAGAAGCCTCTAGTATAAGATGGAACCAAAAGGATAGGAGCCGAAGTCGACTTTTTCTTTAATTCTTGAGAAAATTGCTCACAAACATCTGTCCACTCAAACTTTATACTCTTTCTGATTAATTTCATTAAAGAAGTAGCTATTTTTGAGAATCCTTACACAAATCTACGATAATACCCAACTAAACCTATAAGACTCCAAAATTCTAAAGGGTTTGTAGGTCGTGACCAATTATTAATAGCCTCTACTTTACTTGCATAAACTGATATACCCTTACCTGATATTACATATTCCAAAAATACGATTCCATCTAATCAAAATTCACATTTCTTAAATTTGGCATAACCGCTTCTCCTTTAAGACCTAAAGTACTATCCTCATGTGTTCAACATGTTCTTTTCTAGTGCAAGAATAAATAAGGATATCATCAATAAATATAATGACAAACTTATCGAGAAAATCTTTAAACAACCGGTTCATCTAATCAATAAAGCTGTCGGGATATTTGTCAATCCAAATGGAATCACCAAAAACTCATAATGACCATATCTCGTACTAAGTGATGTCTTAGGAATGTCCATCCATTTATCTTTACTTGATGGTATCCAGATCGTAAATCAACATTCAAGAATATAGCTGTACCTTGAAGTTGATCAAATAAATCATCAATCCTCGACAACGGGTATTTATTGTTAATTGTTACTTTATTCAACTCTCAATATTCATATACAATCTCGTTGTACCATCCTTCTTCCGAACAAATAATACTAGCACACCGCACGATGAAAAGTTAGGTATAATAAAACCTTCATCCGACAACTCTTGTAATTGTAATTTTAAATCTTCCACTTCAGTTGGGGCTATTCTATATGGAGTTTCGAAAATTGGAGGTGTTCCTGGAATTACTTCAACCACAAACTCCATCTCATGATCTGGTGGTATCCCAAGTAGATCATCAGGAAATACATCTGGAAATTCTTGTGCCACTGGTATCTCACTAAGATTCGGATTGTGTTGTGCTTCAATAGTCATAAAACTAACCAAGTATCCTATAAATCTACTATCTAGTAACCTTTGTGCTTTTCAATGTCGATATCATTGGGAATCTAAAACCCTTTCTAATCCTAATGTATGTGAATGGTTCATCTCCCAAAGGCTGAAAGGTTACTGACTTCTTTTTACAATCTATAGTAGCTTGATATTTTGATAATCAATCCATACCCAAAGTTATATCATAATCTTTCATATTCAATACAACTAAATCAACATAGAGTTTCTGATTTTCTATAAAGATCATACAAGCTCTTAAAATCAGATTGGTTTGTTGTACATCTCCAGATGGAATAGTCACACTATATCTGACCTCTTGTATATTATGTATCCTACCCAACCTCCTCACAGTTAGTAGACACAAATAAATGCGTAGCTTCAGAATCAAATAGTACAAGTGCTAGAATGCCAAAGATAGAAAATTTACGTGTTACAACTAATAAATTTGTCTTGGCATCTGTTTTGGTTATAGTAAACACCTTTGCTGGTACCTTCTTTTCTCTATAAGAATTGGATTACCTGAGCATGCTCTAGCAAGATGTCTCACTTTTCCATAAACATAACATGTTCTAACCTCTGTAGGACATGCTCCAATATGTTGTCCACCACATCTAGGGCAAGATGATTGTGATGTTGAGGCTTTACACCGATTTATTTTTAGACTCTTACCATGATCCCATTTTTGTTGTCTTTGCCTTGGTTGGAACGTAGGTTTTTGACTCTGGCCTTGAAATGTTCTTTTCTTGTCATTTTAGACGAATGTTTCTCCTGACCTTGTCTAAACTATCGTCGAGCCTCTTGAGCAGGACTAATTCTTTGTTCGACTTGTTCTACAACTAATGCCCTCTTTGCTATTTGTGAATACGACATCCATTGGACTCTTGCTCTATTTACATCTCTATATAATTCTGTCCCCAATCCCTCAAGAAATCTTTCTATTTTAAATGTGTTACTATTAACCATATGAGTAGGAAATCGTGATAGTTGCTCAAACGTGCGACTATACTCTCCCACTGTCATTCTTCCTCGTCTCAGCTGTATAAATTCATTCATCTTCATGGCTCGAACTGGGGCTGTAAAATATTTATTATGAAACAACTCTTTAAATCTATCCCAAGTCATATCATTCATATCTTTTGTGCTGTTCATGGTGTCACACTCTACCTCGTAGCATAAAAGATGCGCAAACTACTTTCTCTACCTCTGAAACTCTCATATATCTGAACACTTCTCTAAAGTTATCAACCAATCCTCTGCTGTTAGTGGGTTAAATGCATCATCAAATATTACAAGGTTTAGTTTTCTACATCTTTCCCCAACTTGTCTCAATCTATTCAGCTCTTTGTTGTGGTTGTACAAATCTAGCCCTCTGTTGTTCTTAACTTTCTCTCTATTATATTAATTGTTGAATTTGTTGTGATTGACGCTCAACTAGTTTCATAAATCTGTCAATAACAAAATCCCGACTATTATCTTTGGATAAGCACCTCTTGTACTGGAGTTCTAGCTCCACTACTACTGCCACCTCTGGTTTTTACCAAAACTACGATACTTGTTCACAAAATAATCATAATAAAGGTTGGCCAATATCATTTATGAATCATGCAAAGAGTAATGTAATGAAATAAAACTTATTGGCATAGCCGTGCTCTTTCATACTCCGAGATCATGTACATGGACAGCTTACATAATTACAACTTTGCCTTGATACCACTCTCTGTCACATCCTATTTATATAGATAACCATACACTCTCCAGTATAGAAATAAAAATTTGACAACTCAACTTAGGCATACGATTGCACATTATTATTTTTTACATGATAAAATGAAATAAGCATTTTCATAATAAGGTCCCTATATATTTTCACCTGATCACCTGTGATGCTCATATAGCATATAAAGACAAAATACTATATAACCAAATTTCAACATATTTATGTCGATGTTACAAAAGAATCCACCCCTCCGTGATCACCAAAGACACATCCCCTATCTACCCTTGCAATCAGCCAAGAAGTCTCACCCGTGATGCCAAAACATATCACATGAGCATACCTCACATGCCTCGGTGCCGTAATAGTGGTTAATAAAATTTTTTATAATGTAAATTCATTTTTCCAATCATGTCGTGTATGCTAGGTTTTTTAACAATAGACATGTCGTGCATGCATGTGTAAATGCTCCTGAATGGCATACTCAATCAATATATTTTGAAGCCATATACTCAATCATTGTAACCATCATATGATATACGATGACTTTTCTATCAAGATTATATAAATATTACGACAATATTATATAGAATTGCATAAATATTATGTTTTTGCATCGTAGTTGTAAATAGATTTTTACTTACTTTTTTGCCTTTGTGTTTGTGAGTTTTCTACAAAGTATGATTCAAGTATCCTTTCCACTTTAGGGCCACAAACCTGTAGCACCATCTAATATCAAATATGGTCCTCAATTTCATAAGATTAACACAAAAAATCTTGCACTAGAACCATAGATGCCAAGATAATCTAGATAAAAATAGAACTTTAAGTTACTAGTTCTGTTACGGTGTCCACATCATCTTTCACGTCATCTACCACGTGTTGGATGACTGTAGATGAATTGTATAAATCTGCCAAGTGGTGGAAGAACCGAACTCATCAGCCACGTTGTGGACGAGTCCGGCGGACTAGCTGAACTCCTTCATCGCATGACAGATGTTAAGGCCCGTACTCTGCATCACTTCGTCACACCTCAAACAGGTTGACCAATAGGACTAACTGAAACTAATTCCGATAAGATACCCAAAACACAACTACAACTCCTGCCACGAACCACTCCACTTCGAACCCTATGAACTAGGAGATCTTTTTATAAAGATCTCAAAATCAAATCCTTAAGATTGATTGATGGGACACTTGTCTGACAAACTCCAAAATGTCAAGTTACGCATTACTGTGTCAGGAAGCATTAAATACCTACCTACTTATGGATTGATGGATTGGCGCCTATGAAAGGAGTCTAGAATTCGAAGCCATGTGCTCCACATCCAACGGTTCCTCTCCCATCTCCTTTCATTATAAATACATACACTTGCACCATGGGTAGGGAGAGCTCTCAATCCTTGGAGAAAAGAAACAGTAGTTTTTTATATTATCCTTGTCCACATACATTTACATTGATAATCACGTTCTGGTGATTATTACCATCACCGGACATCTCAAATACGATTTACAAACTCACTAACTTGACCATCAGAGTACTCGTGCCCGCTTCCACCCTCACCGAAAAAGGGCCATGAGTGACTAATGGTGCATTACCACGTACAAGAATGAGCTTACGTGGAGTTATATCCCGTTGGCCATGTGTTTAGGTCACTTTTTGGGGTCAACATATTGGTGCCGTCTATGAGAAACGTTACTATAACCATGGATATCCCTGTAAAGGAAAAGCTTACCGGAGTATTCAATTGGCCTCCCCTTGAAAATGGATTTGTTCTTGAGGAAAAAATAAATGGAAGCCCCAAGGAAGAAATTTTAAGTTTTATTGGTTATCTCTTGGAAGCAAAGAGTTTGCAAGCCCAAATATTGAGTTCAAGCAACAAAGACGTGAATCCGATGAGTGTAAGAAGAGATCATATGAACCAATGTCACGCACCAAAGGACTAACCATCGCCATCGCAGGGACGAAAGAACTGCTGCGCAGTTAACCTCTGAGGTAGCTCAGATGGCTACCAACATGAGAAGCATTGCAGCCCAAAATGCGGTATGCATGAACTCTTCATGCAAGTCCAAAATCAAAGAGGTTTCTAAGTGCCTCAGAGTATCCCACAATCAACCTACAACCAACTCTAGGCAGAAGCATGGCAGAGCCTGAGGACGCATTCAAGTCGGCAAAGAAGAGAGGCCCCGGTTGAGAGGAAAGTGGGGTAGATGTCTCCCTCAACTACATTTCCAACCGCCCTACCAATAACGCTCGGGTTGAGGGAGTAACTTCCCTCCGAATTATGAAGAACAGCCTCAAAGGTCCATGAGTATGTTCGATCTGATCGGACGAGGCCTAGAAATAGGAACCAATCCACCCATCAAACATCTCGGCCACAAGAGCAAGTGCAAAGCCAAATAGCCCAAGCTCCTCCACCTAGGCACAAGCGAGAAAGGCGAAGGTTGATGAACTGGGAATATCGAGAAGGGTCATCTCAACCCTCGCCTCATCACTTAGCTGATGGAAATAATTCTGATGGACCATACCGATCCTATGAGCTCGACGACGATGATGACAACCTTCCTTTCTCCAAGGAGCTTCATTGTTTTTCCATGCATCATAATTTCACACCCCCAAAATTCCTAAGTATGAAGGTCACCTCAGTAAATACAAACACAGATGAGTCTCAAATGCCCTCACTAGCTTTGAAGTGTAGAGCCTTTCACTTAACACTGAGCGAAGCTGCCGATCCAGTGCCTCCAAGATATGAGGCAAGTAACAGGGAAAAAGCTAAAAAATTACTTAGCTCGTTTCGCTGATGAGATAACTTATTGCGAGCAAGTCACAGACAAAGAGGAGGCTGAACATGAAAACACAATTTTGGAGAGACGTTCGAAGTAAAAATTTTACCACTTATGACGAACAGGTAGAGATGATAAGAGTTGATATTGTCAATGAAAAGATGATAGATCATCGAAATAGGGTAGCACAAGGACTCCCCCAACCCCGAAGGTAGGTGGGAAGAGCGCCTACATCACATTTGGTAAACCAATAATGGACTTAGGTCGGGCCCACCGTAGCTCCCACTTCGAGGTAGACATTGGCTACGACAACTTAGAACGCTGTACCTATATTGACTTACAAAAACGTTGGACCCGGTGGCAATGTTGGAGCCGAAATATCTAGGTGTCGAGGACCTAGAAATATGCCCCTTGAAGAGGTGCGGCCCTATTTTATGTTCCACCGTCTCTATGGCCATAACGAGAGTGAATGTCGAGACGCCCCCCGATCCGGAAAAATGAGCAACCCCCGCAACACAAGGAGGGAGGGTTGCCTTCAGAATGGTGCTTCATGGCTGAATTCACCTAGGAGAGGTGAGACGAGGTGAAATTCACATCGACATGGTGGAAGTGATGATGGGGATAGACCCAGAGGTGGACAGCGACCTCAGAGAGATCCTCCAGTTGAAACTGAGTATATGTATGTTCAAGAAATCGACACGATTATTGGAGGAGCCGCATATAGGAGGCGAATCTCGAAATACACAAAAGAATTATAGCATGGAGGCTAAGGATTCATCCATGACCAGCTATATAGTGAACCAATCCCAAAGGGCGAGACCTATAGAGGTCATTACATTCACTCAAGAAGATGCAGCCGGCGTACACTATCCTCACTGTGACACATTAGTAGTAAGAGATGTGGTCGCTCGAAACAGACTGAAGCGCATGCTTGTAGACAACGATAGTTCGGTGAATATTTTGTTTGGCTTCACGTACAATAAGATGGTGTTGAATCACGAACTCACTCCTATGACTGCTCCCTTGTACGGATTCACTGGAGATAATATTGTTCCAAGAGGAATGATCACCATGTCTGTTGAAATGGGGATGCCACCTCTAGTAGCTCATGAATTTATGGAATTCTTGGTGGTCGACCATCGTTCTGTATACCATGGAGTATTAGGAAGGCTGGCCTTAAATATTTTGAAATAACTGATATTGTGAACTATATTTATTCAAAGCTCATAAGAAGTTATTGTTTTCTTTTGACTAGATAAAACTCTATTAACAATACAGTAAGTGGTGTCATTTGGCATAGTCCTAGCTATTTCTTCCAATGTAAATTCTTCATTTCTACTACATAATTTTGTTAAGGAGTTCTACGAGTTGAGAAATTATGTATATATCCATTTTCATTACAAAGATTAACAAATGCGATATTATCAAATTCTCCACCATGATCACTTCTAATAGTTGTAACGGTATATGCTTTTTCATTTTGAACCTTTTTACAGAAGTATTTAAATGCATTCAAAGCTACATCTTTCAAATTCAAAAATAAGACACAAGTAAATTTAGAAAAATCATCAATAATGACGAATGCTTAATGTTTATCACTTAAGCTTGCATTTCTAGATGATACAAACATATCCATATGGAGAAATTGAAAAGGTCTTATAGTTGAAGAATGTGGCTTTAATTTGAAAAAGCTCTTCACTTATTTTTCATATTGACATGCATCACAAATTTTATCTTTATCAAATTTCAGATTTTGCAAACCTTTAAAAAAATATTTTTTTTTTTTGGAAATATTTGAAACTAGGTCCATGCAAGCATGACCTAATCTTCTATGCCACAATCAAGTATCATCTTTTAATCTTGATAAACATTTTTCCGCACATCCAAAGTCAATGTTTATGACATAAACATTCTTACTTTGACTTCCTATAAATATCAGAGTGTTCTCAGTAAAACACTTGGAAGAATCAAATTTGATATGAAATCTTTATCACAAAATTGACTAATACTAAGTAGATTATGTTTATGGTTATCTACTGAGACAACATTTTCAGTAGAGGGAGATTAATGATTACAAATGTTTCCAGTGATCTTTCGTTTGGTATTATCTTCAAAAGTAACATGACCTCCATATTTATTTTTGAAGTTTGACAGTAAAGATCTCCGATTATGTACTTTGAGCATCTCCTATTCGGGGACCATTTGCTCTTTTATTTTTCTTTTGCACCTATAAAAATAATTCAATTTTTGGCCTTTGGTACCCATACAACCTTGGGTTGTGGTAGTTAGCGTTACTAGACTTTTCAATCCATTTGTAGAACTGCCTTCAAAATGTAATCTTTTTTTTTTATAGAACAATAAAAAGCTATATGTCCATTTTTATTGTAAAAACTACATATGACATTTGGAAGACGGGAAGTGGAGGCTTTAATAAAGAAATTTTTAATGGACTTCCGTTTCAAAAATGGTTTGTATCCAATTCCTCCTCGTGTAGTTCAAAATCTGGATGCGTTTTTTCAGTTGTTCAATTTCATTAGAACTCTTTTGTTCTGGTAGCTTTTAGATTACTTTAGACTTGTTTAGGGTTTTTATGAGTTCCCTATATATAAGGCTCATTCTTTTCATTCTAAAAATGACAAATTATTGAGAAATTAAATCAAAGCAAGTTGTTTTCTTCTTGTTGTTCATTAAAGCTTAACTTTGAACTTATTAAAGATTTCATCTTTGTGGTGTTCAATGATTTAATAGTAAGGTAATTTTTGTGATTAAGGGGTCAAGTCCCTTTATAACTTTGGTTCCTTGATTCAATAAATTATTGGGTCAAGCTTTAAACCAGGATTTTCTCTTTCTTGGGTTGTGATTTAATCTTTTGTAAGTTTAGGAGCTATTATTGCTACTTGGGTTCGCATCACATATATAGGAGGACTCAAAACCCCTAATTAAAATGGAAAATAACTAGATAAATTTGATAACGATAGAGTTTTATTTAAATTGAACAACTAAATTACAGACCCCAAAATAGCCCCTTGCAGTCGCATGGTGAGTCACTTTTTTGTAGGTTAATGAAAACTTGACTCTCGCGACTGTGTGAAGATTAATGCCTTGTGGTTGCATGATTGTTCGGAAAGCCTTCCTTTTTCTTTGCTCGAATCAAATGTACCAAGGTTGGTTCCTCTTTAATGCCCATATTGAAACTTTGTGTATTGCTCATTGCACTCGAACTCTCGGCCCAAGTAGCTAGTACAAGTTCTTGCATAGCTTCCTTGATCCTCTTTGCTATTGATCTTGTCATTGGTCCACCTTTAACATGCAATCTATCATTGTTAGCTTGCCTTCCATGATTCTCTTCAAGGTCTATGAAGATCAATTGAAAATAAAATGGTGAGGGCGAAGAAAAAGAAAGAGAGTCAAAATGAGAGTGAAACTGAAATTTCAAGGGGAAAAAAAACAGAGAGAGAGAGTAAGAGAGAAAATAAAGAGGTGACTAAAAATAATAAAAAAGGAGTAGAGCCACAAGAGAGCAAAGATAGAGATCCTGCAGAGAAAAGAAAAGACATATGTGAGTTGTCTTTTTCTTTTTTCCTTTTTTTTGTTTTGGCAAAAGAGAGTGAAATTAAGAGGGCTTTCATGGAAAACCAGCTTTCAATATTGCTAGTTTACAACGAATCCTTCCATAATCTTGAGGAAACTAACCAACCACTCCCTAGCTTGGATATTTCCTTATTGTAGGAATTTTAGGACATGTTCCTTGAGGAGATGCCTAGTGGGTTGCCATCCTTTGTTCGAGGCATTGAATATCAAATTAATTTTATACCTCATGCTGTTATTCCAAACCGACGAGCGCATAGAAGTAATCTCGAGGAGACAAAGGAGTTTCAAAAGCAAGTGGAGGAGTTGATGAGCGAATGGTACGTAAGGTAGAGTAACTTCCATGTACCTGCCAATGTTACTTGTGCCTAAAAAGGATGAGACATGGAGAATGTGCATCGGTTGCAGGTAGTCAACAACATAATGGAATTGGAGCCATTTTAATGCACGATAGGTGAATAATAGCATATTTCATTGAAAAGCTAAGTGTGGCAGCTTTGAATTATCATACTCACGACAAATAGCTTTATGCTCTTGTTCGAGTTCTGCAGACAATTCAACACTACCTATGGCCAAAGGAGTTTGTAATCCACACCGACCATGAACCATTAAATCATCTAAAGTGCCAAGGTAATTTAAACAAGAGACATGAGAGATGGATGGAGTTTATTGAAACTTTTCCCTATGTCATTCGGTATAATTAAGGTAAGGATAATGTAGTTGTTGATACATTATTGAGGAGGTATGTACTTCTTACTTATTTAAGTGCCAAAATACTTGGGTTTGAATATATTAAGGACATATTTGTCGGTGATAAGAGGCAATTGATAAATTTTATAAGTATGATAGATATTTGTTTAAGGAAAATAAGTAATGCGTGCCTAATTATTCCATGCGCGAATTGTTAGTAAGTGAAGCATATAGTCAGGTTTGGATGGGATATTTTGGTATTAAGAAAACCTTATAAATGTTGCATGTGAGCACTTTTATTGGCCTAGTATGAAAAGAGATGTTAATTGCTTTCGTAATAGATGCATTACCTATAAGAGGGCTAAATATAAGGTTTTACAACAAGGTTCATACATACACTTACTCGTTCCTAATGAGCCATGGGATGTCTCTATGGACTTTATGTTGGGGCTGCCTAAGACAAAAAGGGGTAGAGATTACATATTCTTGGTAGTTGATAAGTTTAGTAAGATGACATATTTCATTCCATGTCATGAAACAGATGATGCCACGAATATAGCAAATTTGTTCTTTAACGAGAGAGTGCGACTCCATGGAATACCTAAGAGTATTGTGTTTGATAGGGATTTTAAGTTCCTTAGCCTCTTTTGGAAGGTTTTGTGGTGGTAATTTGGGAACTAAACTTTTATTTTCTACAACTTGTCACTCACAAATAAATGAACAAACCGAGGTAGTTAATAGAACAATAACTTAAACTTCTGCGCACTATAATCATTAAGAAGTTGAAAAGTTAGGAGGATTGTTTCACCGTTTATAAATTTGTATATATATAATATGGCCATGCATTCTACTAGTTCTTATTCACCTTTTGAAATTGTGTATGGCTTTAATCCATTAACTTCGCAAGATTTAATTCATTTACCTGTTGATGAAAGAGGTAGTTTAGATGGGAAGAAGAAGGCTGAATTGCTAAGGTCAATCCATGAGAAGGTTCGACTTCAAGTTGAGATGAAGAATGAATATTATGAGACCTAAGCCAATAAAGGAAGAAGATGTATAACATTTAAACCCGGAGATTGGGTTTAGTGCACATGCAAAATGAAATTTTCCAGCCCAAAGAAAGGTCTAAATGGCATCCTAGAGGAGATGTTCCATTCAAAGTTCTTGAAAAGATTAATGACAATGCCTACAATTTGGACCTTCTAGGTGAGTATAGCCCTTGTTTGGGCCAAAATATATTTTGGAATTGTGTTTTGTTGGAGAATGTATGGTAACAAATAAGAAAAAATTTTGAATTTACGTGTAGAATCATTTTATGGGAGAATGTGTGGTTGAAAATGTGTTTTGAAAAAATGAAGGCCAAACATAGGTATAATGTGTTTTCTACTTTCAATGTTTCTAATTATTCTCTTCTTGACAAAGGTGAAGATTCGAGGTCGGATCCTTTTAAAGGAGGGAATGATGATAATTATGGAGGGCAAGCTAGCAAGGATCCTTTACACGTTCCAGATAAACCGATTACATGATCAAGATCGAAGATCGAAGCAGCCATGCAAGGACTAATCCAAACAACGTGGGCCAATTGTTTAAATACACCAAGCAAGACACCAAATTTCAAGATGGGCATGAAGGAAGAACCAACTTTAGTGCACTTAATTCAAGCTAAGTTGGAGGAAGCAGAGACGAAAGTGTAACCGGAAAGCGGCATGCGTACACGGGCAAAATAGGGCACCCACGCACGGGGAAGCAAAAATTTCAACCGAGGCCAGATCAAGTGAAGGCAGTTTATTTTTTTCATTTTCATTTAGAACTTTATTTGTTTGATGTTACCTTGTTGTTTTCGAGATATTTCGGATTTCTTTATTATTGCCTATATATATGAGGCATTATTCGTTGTGTAAGAACGCCAAGACATTATTTGAGAGATTGATATACGAAGTGCGATTATTTACTTTCATATCTTATTCTTAATTGAACTATCTCAAACTTATCAAAGACTTCTGATTTTTGTGGCGTTCAATCCTTTCTAATCTTAGGTCTTGATTCAAGAAATCATTGGGTCAAGGTTAAAACTCTGATTTTAGCTTTATTGGGGTTCTATCAAATCTTGGGTGGGTTCCAGGGTACATCATGCAACGGGGTTCACATCAGCTCAAGTTAGCATAGAAATTTCGTACTATATCATCACAATAATCAACTCAATTGTAAAATTCAGCCCAACCAAAAGATTCAAAATTGGTTTAGAAATGAGAATGGTATTGATTGAATAAAGGAATAATTGATAATTTTTCTGGGTAGAATTTTCTTATTAGAATGATCATTATAAGTGAGAAAATTTACTTTAGAAGGAAAATCAAGGGAAGTATAATTTTTAGAATGTTAAGTAGCCCTGATAAAATTTTCTTTGAATTAAGCCAAATGTACAGGGGTAGGGGACAGAACCCCTACACCCTCTTACATGACCCACCTCAATAAAAAAGTAAAATCAATTACCCACCCCCTTTAGAAGGAAAATCAAGAGGTGTTATTGGTGAGGGTTCTTTGAACCCCCACCTGTAGATGAAGCATGATTGTTTTTTCTTTAGAACTCAATCCTTCACCGGTTCCTATTAGAGTGGATTTGTTAAACTCACCATGGGTGGTTGAGATTTTAATTCTCAGCATGATGATACTTAGCCCTTGTTTGAGCAACATTTTTGTAAGATAATGTATTGGAATAGTGATTTTTTGGAGAATTTGTCGTTAAAAAATAAGAAAAAAATTTCTATTTATGTGTAAAATTATTTTATTGAAAAATGTGTGGTTGAAAATGAATTTTGAAAAAAATGAATTTTTGAAAAAATGGGGGCCGACACATAGCGCTAATAAGTGAGGAACGAGATGAAAATTGCGGAGTTATAAAAGAGAGAGGAGAGGGCCCAAATACAAGAAAAAAAATAGGTGGAGAAGGAAGATTAGAATGAGAAAATAGAAACTAGAAAGAAAAAAAAAAGTGGGAATGAGACAAATTGATGAACAAAGAGCCCTATTTATAATGATTGATGTTATCTTTTAGTACAATTTTTAAAAAGTTAGTTTCAAGTTAAAATATTTGGCTTTTAGTGTCATTGATTTATTTACAATACTTGATATACTTAACAAGCTGAAAATAGTTTATAAATTGGTGGAAATCATCATATTAATTTATGATAAGTGTCTGAAAAAATGAAAAAGACAAAAGTTTGAATATTTTTACTAAATTCTTGAACTTTATTCTTTCTAGAAAAATGTACGCACAACTCAACCATTGATCAATTGGCTTGATCAATAGAGGAACACTCCCAACAAATGGTACGAGTGATAAATCAAGCACCTCCCCAACAAAATAGGGACGGTGCTAATGAGAGATTTAGAATATTGAACTCTTGATGTAAACCCACGTAAAAATAGTAGCTCGGAATTCACAAAAGATTGAATCACGACCCAATAAAGCTAAAATCCCGGTTTGAATCTTGACCCAATATTTATTGAATCAAGGAACCAAAGTTATGGAAGAACTTGACCCCTTAATTACAAAAACTACCAACCTTGCTATAAATTTGTTGAATACCACAAAGATGAAATCTTTGATAAATTCGAAATTAAGTTTAATGAAGAACAAGAAGAAAGCAAGTCTCACTTTATTAATTCTCTCAATAATGACAATGGAAAGAATGAATCCTATTTATAGGAAACTCATAAAAACCTAATTTAATCGGAATTATATCAAAAAGATACAAAAATGATACCATAACAAGAGTTCTATCAAAAATAGACTTCTAGAATTTTTTTTTTCTGAAAAACACGTTCCGAAAAGGAACTATGCGACTGCATATTGATTGCAATGCATCCAACTTGTTTTCTCCTTTATGCCCAACATGAAACTTGGTGTTTGGCTTGTTAACTTCAAGCTCTTGCCCTCCATAGCTTGAACAAGTAAATGCATGGCTTCATTGGTCCTATTTGCTCGCGATCTTGTCATTGGTTCCTCTTCAAGTTGTGCCAGATCTTTGTTAGTTTGTTGCCCTCCATGATCCTATCAACTCTCCTACTTTTACAGATGCCAAGGATCTATTAGAGGCTGAAGATTGGTTAAAGACAATGGGAAAAATGTTTGCATACGCACATGTACCTGGTGGAGAAAAAGTAACATGTACTACACTCATGCTAAGAGAGAGTGCTAGACATTGGTGTGACTCGGTAGTAGCAATGGGTCAAACTAATAATAAGAATTGGAATAGATTTTATGAGACGTTTAGGAGCAAAATATTTTACTAAGACAATTCAAAATTAGAAGTTAAGTGAGTTTATCCAATTAAGACAAGGACTGATGACAGTTACTGTTTATATTAAAAATTTCGACGCCTTATCAAGGTTTGCTAGTCATATGGTCTGAAGGACCAGGTGGTTTAAGACCAGAGTTAAGCAGAGATGTGTAAATGCCAAGAATTCAGGATACGAGTTTTGCTGATATAGCAAATAAAGCTTTAATTAGTGGCTGAGCAAGCTGGGAATAGGATTTTACAGACTCGATGATTTCTAAATAAAAAGGACCCCACAAATAGTAGAACTTGGAGTCCAAAACGATGGAATGAGAAGAAGAGAAAGGAAATATGAGATAAACAAAACCATACATCAAGAAAGGAAAAGTGGCTAATAATAAAATAGAAGGTCGAGGAATACCTAGATGAGCTAAGTGCGATAAGAACCATTATTGTGAATGTTATGCTGAGTAGAAAGTATGTTTTACTTGTAGCAAGCTAGGACATATGATGCGTGATTGTCCCAATAGTAAGAAAGATGAGGGAGGAGCTAGGATCTTTGCTATGGTCTAAACCAGAAGCTCAGAAAGACAACCAAGTAGTGGCAGCTACGATTCTATTACAGCCAAGCCATTAGTTGCATTATTTGATTTCGGTGCTACACACTCTTTTATTTCGACAAAGGTAAACTAAATCTTACTCTTAAGTCATCATCATCATGCGTAGATGTGACTCTACCTTGTGGACATGTGGCGACTCGATTTATACCTGAAGTTCCTAATCAACTTAGCCAAATACTAAGTTACTACTGATTGTAAGAAGAAAACTTTGTATATGCGTGATATAGGAATTGTCCGATTTCCTAAACCTGTAAAAAATCAAGAATTATGATTTACGCATTTAAGGTGACTAAACTGCCAAGGGAAGTCAAGGATTTTGGGTAAGTATTCATCAACGTGAGGTTAAACCTGAGGAATCATTAGGTTTAGTACTAGTAGAACAAAAATTCCCAAACATTTTTCCCGAGGAATTACTAAGTTTAGATCCAAATAGGGAAATAGAGTTTGTAATACAGCTTACATCGAGAACATCACCAATCTAAAGCCCCTATTGTATGTCTCCAGTAGAGGTAAAGGAATTAAAAACTCAAATTGATGAACTGGTAGAAAAAGATTTATATGACCTAGCATATTGCTTTGGGGAGCACTAGTATTATTCATTAAGAAGAAAGATGGTTCAATGAGGTTGTACATAGACTATCGTGAGTTAAATAAGATGACTATAAAGAATAAATGTGCACTACCTAGAACAGATGATTTGTTAGATCAGCTACAAAGTTCGGCTGTATTTTCTAAGATTGATCTTCATAATGGATATCATCAGTTGAAAGTGAGGGAAAAGGTTATAAAACAGCGTTTAGTACTCAATATGGTCTTTATAAATTTATAGTGATGCTTTCTAAGAAACTAACAAATGCTCCAGCCACATTGATGGATTTAATGAACTGGGTGTGTAACGAAAGTTTGGATAAATTTGATATTGTATCTATAGATGATATATTGATTTACTCGAAGACTAAGGAAGAACACGAGGACATTTGAGGATAGTATTGCAAATATTAAGGGAAAAGAAATTGTGTGGTAAATTTAAGAAATGTGAATTTTGATTATAAAAGGTGGCATTTTTAGGACAAGAAGGAATTGCAGTTAATCCAAGTAAAACTGAAGCAATATTAGAACGGCAGAATCCAACTACACCTACAAAAGAAAGAAGTTTTCTAAGAATAGCTCGATATTATTGTAAAACTGCTAAGGATTTTTCTAAGGTTCCGAAATCAATGACATAGTTGACACGTAAAAATGTTGCATTCAAATGGATAGAGGAATGTGAACAGGTTTTCAGGAACTTAAGAAAAGAATGATGTCAGCACCAACTTACAATTCCAGTAGGATGTGGACAACATATTGTCTATAGTGTGCCTCAAAACAAGGACTTGTTGTGTGCATAATGTGAATCCCATGGTAGGATGTACCCAGGACCCCACACAAGATTTGATACAAACCCTAAGAAAGTAAAATCAGATGAAAAACCTCAACAATTTCTTAAATCAAGAATCAATGCTGGAATGGTTGAATTCTACAAAGATTGGAAATCTTTGATAAGTTTAGAATAGTTCAATTAAAAACAAGATTAAAAGCGAAAATATCACATTATGATTAATCTCTCAAGTAATGTGTTACTATTGTTTGTAAAATGAATATGCTTTATATAGGCAGACTAAAAATCCTAATTAATTTGTAAAACAACTAGAAAACATGGTAAACTAGAGTTTTAAATAAATTGAAAATCTAAAATTCGCCAGTAAACTAGAGTTTTAAATAAACTAAAAAACACAAATTTGGTAGCCATCTACAAAGGACGCTCGAGCATCCCATGAGTGGACTACAATTAGTTATCCATAGTAAAATATGCTCGAGCCCTCACTAACGTATATCGAGTTGCCGTCTATCTCGACTTCTTCCATTTTAGCTTGAATCAAATGCACTAAGGTTGGTTCCTTTTTCTTCATGCTCGTCTTGAAACTTGATGAGCTTGTTACACTTGAACTCTTGGTCCATGTAGCTTGGAAAAGTCCTTGCATGACTTCTTTAATCTTCTTTACACTTGACCTACTCGTCGACAAGCATGCAATGGTCATTGCTAGCTTGTCCTCCATGATTCTTTTCAGTGTTAATGCAAGATGGTAAAGTGTTAGCTTATATCTCTAGATAGTTGAAGTCATATGAGAAGAATTATCCTACTCATTATTTGGAATTAGTAGCTGTAGTTTTCGAATTGAAAATTTGAAGGCATTATCTGTATGGAGGACAATTTGAGATATGCACGGAGTTCGAAATTTTTGCTCACACAAAAAGAGTTAAATATGTCAATTGAGACGGTTAGAATTAGTTAAGGATTATTATGATGCAAGATTAACAATTATTCTGGAAAGAGAAATGTAGTAGCTGATGCATTAAGTCCGAAAATACCAAAGAAATCGGGAAATTGAGAATTTTAATTTAGATTTTGGGGTTTGGTGATTAGAGAGTGATAGACGGCACGAATTCAATCCATGTTACTAGAAAGAATTAAAGTAGCACAAAAGGATGACAAATGTGTTGAAAAGATGAGGAAAAACTTGGAAAATGTGAAACTTGTTGCCCTATAGGATGTCTAATGATAAGATATTGCAATTTAAGGAGAGAGTATATGTGCCTAATGATGGAAAACTATGGGAAGAGATACTAAATGATGTACATAACACCTTGTACTCAATTTCTACAAAGATGTACTGAGAAATCAAAGCATGTTATTGGTGGCCTAGAATGAAAAAAGAGATAGCTGAATATGTGGTAAAATGTTTAATTTGTCAATAAGTTAAGCTTGAACATCAGAATCCTGTACGAAAGTTCTAATTTTACCAAACCCAGAATGGAAATGGGAATGAATCATGATGAATTTTATTACGGCTTTACAAAAATTGACCAAAGGATATGAGGTAATTTGGGTTATAGTGGATAGATTGATGAAATCAGCTCATTTATTGCCCGTAAAGATGACTTATAAGATGGAACAATATGATAGGTTCTACATTCAAGTGATAGTTAGGTTACACGGTATTCCACTTTCAATAATTTCTGACCAAGATCCTCATGTTATCACATTTATTGAGAAGTTTGCATCAAATGTTAGGTACTAAGTTGCATTTTAATACTGCTTTTCATCCACAAACTAGTGGACAAGCTGAGCGAATGATACAAACTCTTGAGATATGTTGAAATCCAGTGTACTTTGCAAAGAATTTGGATAGTTATCTACCATTGATTGAATTTGTGTATAATATAGTTGTCATTCGTCAATTGTTATGCCTCCATATGAAGCACTATACGAAAGGAAATGCAATCACCGTTATAATGGGACGAAGTCGGAAAACGACAGATTTTATGTCCGAAATTAGTACAAGAAACAGTCAAAGTAATTGAGAAAGTTAAGGAAAATATCAACACAGCACAAGATAGGCAGCGAAGTTAATGCAAATAAAAGATGTAGACCTTTAGAATTTGAGATTGGTGATAGAGTTTTTATAAAGGTTTCACCAGTTAAAGGCCAATTAGGTTTTGACGAAATGGGAAAATTGACACCGAAGTACATTGGACCTTTTCAAATTAAGAAAAGAATTGGACCAATAGCTTATGAGTTGGAATTACCGAACATATTAAACAGGATTCACAATGTGTTCCATGTATCAATATTGCAAAAATACGTACTAGACACAACGCATGTAGACAATCAAATTCTATGGATATTCAAGAAGACTTATCATTTGAGGAGAAACCCATTAAGGTTTTATCGTATGTTAAGAAACAACTTCGGAATAATGAAATTTTGTTAGTTGATTGTTGTGGAAGAGTGTGCACCTAGAAAAGGAAACATGGGAACGGGAAGATGTTATGCGAGAAAAATATCCCGAACTATTTGAGTGAATTTCAAGGATGAAATTCTTATAATGAATGGAAAATTGTAATGCCTCAAAAATTCAAGGTAACGTCTTATGAAAATTTTATGATATTACGTTGTTAATACCCTAGATGAGTGATAATACCCGTTGTTTAGGGTAGGAAAACCTACCTATATGAAAGCTCTTATGATAAAAATAGTAAACCTAATTAAATAAAGCTAATTGATGGAAAGATAAGTAATTTTTATGTGATTATGTATTGTATATTATTTTAGTAGATGTAGTGTTAAAAACATTTCATACAAAAGTTTTCGATGCGCGTGAATGGACAGCAATCCTTATTCAAACTATATTATTGTTTACATTGATGATGTTTTAATCTTTTCTAAAGTTTAGAACAACATTTCAAGCATCTCAATACATTCATTCATATTGTTAAAAATAATTGTTAAACAGTTTTTGCTAAAAATGTTGTTTTATGTCAAACAAGTATTAGGTTCTTAGGACATAACATTCATATAAGAACCATTACACTAATTCAAAGAAGTCTAGATTTCACAGAAAAATTTTCTGATGAAATTCTAGATGAAAGTAGTTTTTAAAGATTTTTAGATTGTGTCAATTATGCAGGAGACTTTATCAAAGAGATAAAGATCCTATGTACACCTCTTTTTAGAAGATTACAAAAGAATCTGGTCCCATGGAGTCACGCGCATACAGTGGCGGTTCAAAATGTCAAAAAAAAAAAGCTATCTAAAGCATTCCTTGTTTGTCAATATTAGACCGCACTGTATCAATTATCGTTGAAACTGATGCGTTAGACATTGGTTTTGGTGGTGTCCTCAAACAGATTCCAAATGAGTCTAGTCAAGAATAGTTAGTTCGATTTAATTCAGGAGTTTGGATTGGCCCTCAAAAGAACTATTCAACTATCAAAAAGAAATTATATCAATTGTTTTATGTATTTCAAAGTTTCAAGATAATTTAATCAATAAAGAATTTATTTTAAAAACAGATTGTAAAGCATCCAAAGATGTTTTACGAAAAAAAGGTACCAAAAATCTTGTTTCCAAACAAACTATTGCCAAATGGCAAGCAATTTTTTGTCATGTTTTGATTTTGAAATCCTATATAATCATCATAGAACAAATGAGAATTTGAATCTTTTTCGTATCATTCTTCTTTGAAGAAGAGGATTTCATGTTTTCTTCTTTGAATATTCCACTCAATTTAAATGTCTCTCGAATTTTTCTCACAACTTTCCCTCTTTTGTAAGAACTCTCTTGTGAGGAAGTATGCAAGAAAGTTTGAAGATCATATATATAACACTACTCATATTTGCAGTATATTTAACCTGCCCTTCTGTGTGTGGTGTGTGTGTTGGGGAGAGTGGCTAATGTAATTCATTAATTCAAATCCCCAAAAATTGGGGAATGCAATTATCCAACTACAATTAGTACAGTCATGTGAAAATAAAGCCATCATTTTTTGTGGAATATAGCAACAAAAGTCACAATGCACGTCGGCAAAAGCCGGAAAGAGATGTAATATTTGACAATACCGCTGCGTTCTGAGCACTTCAGAAATTAGAATTGAGACTATATGGCCTTCAAGGACTCATTTCGACCACGACAATCTGGAACCCGAGAAAAGGCCGTTTTGAATCGCTATTGCCTCTGCATTCTTCTCCTTCCCAAACTGCATTACCGTCCTCTTTAAATGCACAACCATCCCAAATTGGCCTCCCTCGCCACCACATCTATGTTCAGTGACCGTTCTGGTCCCTTTTATTTCTTTTATTATTATTTTTTGCTAGCCACGAGCCGAGTCGCAAATCACACGAGCCGGGCTCATGGTCTTGCTCACCGAGCAACTCGTCTAACGAGCGGCCAGCTCGGCTCGGGCTTGTTTTTGTCGAGCCAAGCGGCCGAGCCGCTAAGCATAGATGTTCTGATTTTTTTCTTCTGTAATTTAATTTTTGATCATACAATGAAAAATATTTGATTCCATAAGGTTGCATATACATGTAAATGATCTGTTTAAAGTAGAGGTGTAAAGACGGATGAGTGGCCAGACCCGTGAAAATGGCCTGGGCCTACCAGGGACCCGAGCGGGCGGTTCACGGGTCAAGGAGGTGTGACCAGCGGGTTTCGCGGGTTGCACCTTCACGGGCCGCGATTAACCCGCTGGCTCGTGAAAAAAAAAAATTAAAAACATTTGAAAAAAAAGTGGGGAAGGCTCTCTCCCCAGGCCAGATTCCCAGAAGCTGACGGTAGGTGCCAGTGAACGACTCTCTCCCCAAGCCAGATTCCAGAAGCTGGCAGCAGGTGCCGGCCAGCTTCGTGGAAATAAAAAAAATTAAAAAAATTGAAAAAAAGGGAGGAGAGAGCCGAACGGAGCCGAACTACTCTCTCCCCCAGACCAATCTGGCAGGCTAGCACCTGCCCGCCTGCTGCGGCGCCTGCAATTGCATGGCGTAGGCTGCATGCAATTATTTTTAATTTTCTTTTTATTTTTTTTTTCTAACGGTAATATCAAGTTTTCATTTATAAGTTTCAGTTAATTTGTAATATTTAT
>CAIGRK010320922.1:10279-33570 GCA_903798315.1 Fraxinus greggii | reverse complement strand
ATGATTATGTACTACATCAATAAATATGCAAGTTCTAACAAGCTGAGCTACAAAAGATGTTTGAAAATAAAATGAATTACCAGTTATATAATCTAAAAAGTTTATCTATTGTCAACAAAAAAAATTGTTCCCGACGGATCAGCACGTGCGGCCGCAGAGGCTCGCCAGGTGCTGGATCCGCCACTGAGTTCCAATGTCATGACTTTATAACTTATTGCTAATTTAATTCTTTGGTTGATAAACTACCAAGAACGAGAAAATAAAATATAACTTTTGTACCATATAGCACACCATGTACAGAGGTAACCCCAATCAAAACAGCAAATAAACGCTATGTGCCAAGAAGAATCAAGAAGATATTAAAAGATAAGAAGAACCTTAACAAAAGCAATGGTAGCTAACCTTAATCGATGCACAAATAGCATCACGGCTAACAAGAACCACCCCATCTATCAGTTCTCTGCACAGGCGGAAAGTCTCTTCACCAACCTCTTTAACTGCTACACCATCGGCAAAACCACCCACTAGGTCCAACATAACTCTCCTACCATGGTGCAAGGATAGTGCCATTGCATTAGCATCAAATGGCTCCACTCCAATAATCTTCACTTCTGGGGAGACCCTTTTCACGTACGCAGCAATACCAGCTATAAGGCCACCACCCCCAACAGGTACAAAAATCGCATGTATTGGGCCTTTCATTTGTCGGATAATCTCCATTCCAACTGTTCCCTGCCCTATGATAACATCTGGGTGATCAAAAGGAGGAATGAATATACGGTTCTCCTCTTCGGCCTGCTTTTTGGCATATGCTTGTGCTTCATCGTATGAATCACCCACAAGAACAACTGTTGCTCCCAATCTCTCAACAGATCTCCACTATAAATATATAGCAATAGATTTAAGAACATCCATGGAAAACCATAATGGAATTTTAAACGTGATTCGGTAAGCAATAACCTTGATTTCAGGTGTGGTGACAGGCATAGCAATCACAGCATTGCAGCCCAATCTCTGAGCAGATAGTGCAACTCCTTGTGCATGATTTCCGGCTGATGAACATATCACTCCTCTTTCCAGCTGTTCCTTCGAAAGTTTTGCCATCATATTATAAGCCCCTCGAAGCTTGAACGAGAAAACCTGCCAATCCAAAAGAATAGCAAGAATTAATTTATTTCATCAACTCAATTTCTAGTCAACAAAGTATCTCACCGTAAACTTGGGATCTTCACATTTTCTCGTGATATTTCGTGGAATAAAAATAAGAACATCCAGAAAATGAGTAAGCTCACAGCTAGTAAATTTTAATTTCATTTATGAACCTTAAGAAAGATAATTGAACTAGGAACTAGGAAGTAGTTAGAAGATTTCTAAAACTTCACCAGAATCAGTAAATTTAAAATTTTGAAGTGACAATCATACTTATTGTACCAATAAATCAATAAATTTGAGACCGGGCAAGCTTGTATTTTTTAACCATGTTAATCGTATCAACCAACAGAAAATGAGAAACGTGAAAGGTACATACAGGCTGAAGATCCTCTCTTTTGAGCCAGACATTAATCCCCAGCCTTTCCGACATCTTGGTTGCCAGCTGCAATGGCGACTCGTACGCCACGTCATACACCTTCGAGGCCAAAATATTTGTCAAGTACTCCATGGCATTCAAAGAACCGTTACTAACCCCACCATTATCTGGAATATTCGGTATCAAATAACCGGTCTCGCACTGCAGAGAGCCCGGAGACACACTCAACAATGGCACAGCTGAAGGAACTCTCAATGTTTCCATTTCGACGGCCGGTAATATCTCCGCCGCCTGTTTCGCCACTGCGCCATTAATTAACGGTTTTACGCTAATGGTGGCGGAGGATGTTTTGACAGTGTCATTGGCAGTAAATTTGGAGCGGCGGAGAGGTACTTGTGCAGGGACAAAACGGAGAACTTCCATTTTAACGGGAAGAGGAGAACAGGGCTCGCCGGTATTTATATCAAAAGTGAAAGGTTTTCGGGAGTGTGTAGAGTTACAGGACGGTGATGAAAGTAGCTAACGCTGGATGGCCTATAAGGCAGAGAACCGCAATCCCGGAAGGTTTCATCCTTCAATTATTGGAAGCATATATCCCAATTGTTTTTCAATACAATTTTTCATATTTATACTTTAAAATGTGATATAGCCCAAGTTTATTTCACATTCTTAGAAGAATTTTAATCGTTGCAAAATAAATCAGTCGTAATCTTTGACTATCTTGTCTCATACTGGGAACCCACTTTTTGAAAAAAAAAAGGTCAAAAATTTCATTTTCATATACAAAATAACGTGAAATAAACATCAATTATATCTTAACTAGAACAAAAGAAACAAATATATAAAATTTCACATTTACCTAAGGTAAGTTCAAATTTAGACAATTTTTCGAGCAAAATCATCGGCACACAGAAATCTTCTTAAATATTTTATCCTTCAGGTTCAAGTCACGTGAGAGTACTTGTAATGTCAGTAGGTTTTTATAAAAATTAGTGAAATGCGTTGTTAAAAATTTGTAGGACTCGTAAAATATGTGATTAAAATTAATTGTTGACTTTGATTTATATTAAACACTTGTTTGTTTCGATTATTTTACTCCAAACAATGGACTTTGTGACCGTTATTTGATAGCGTGTGGGTCCAATTGTGAGATAAAAAGTCAACAATACCGACTGCTTGAGATTATAACGGTCCAAAATGCAATTAAAATTCACCAAAAAAGCTCTCCCGGACAGACTATAAAATTTGAATTTCAAGTGCTAAGTGCTTCTAATGTCTTGCTATTGGTAAATAGTAATGATGATCGTTTGTTAATTTAAAATCACGTGTGTGGTTCCACATGCACGTGCTATCTTTGTTTCAAACGAACCCTTTTTTTCCACCGTCCAGTCCCATCTTTGTCATTCCCACGCATTTCATATTTTGTTCTGTATCAAAGCTCACTGTTGATTATCTATCGACCTTTGACCGTCTGCTAAACAAGTGGGTCCCAATTCTTGGTTGTTAGTCAAACTCTATTTGATTTGAATTGACTGACTTGGCACATTATTTATTTATTATTTAATTGCTTTTCTACGTTACGCCGTGTTTGAGTCTCATTTTAGAAAAATATATATTTTTTAAAATAGTGATTTTTTTAGAATGTGTTGTTAAAAAATAAAAGAGTTATCAATTTATATGTAATATTATTTTATTGAAAAATGTATGATTGATATTGAGTTTTAAAAAAATATTTTTTTTTAATAAGAACGGGCTCAAATAAGGGCTAAATAGCATTATTCAATATTAAAGGAGTGTTTGATGCAGTTATTGAGGAAATAATGTATTTTAAATAGTGATTTGATGGAAAATATGTGGTTAAAAAATAAAGAAAATTTTTGGATGTGATGAAAAATGTGTGGTTAAAAATAGATTTTGAAATAATGAATTTTGAAATAATGTGGATCAAACATGGCCTTAAAGTAATATTATTGACAAAATATATGATGCATTTAGCTCTCATTATTTGTCATTTTAATATTTAGAGCATGGTTGAGTTCCATTTTTCTTAAGAATGCATTTTAGAATAGTAAATTACCGAAAAATATGTTGTTGAAAAATAAAAAAAAATTGGATTTACGTGTAATATTACTTTATTGAAAAATGTGTGGTTTAAAAGAAGAGAGTGGAAAATGTATTTTGAAAATAATGATGATCAAACAATGGCTTAAAGTATTTTATTTTTTTTAAGAATATTTGGTTAAAAATGAAGAAGAATTTATGTTTACGTGTAATATTATTTTATTAGATAATATGTTGTTGATAAAAAGAAATAGAAAAATGAATTATAATTTTAATAGGGTAGTATGCATAATTCAATAAAAAATTGATTTAGTTAGCTCCAGTTTGAGCCACATTAAAATTTATTCTCATTTTTTCACTTATTTTCAACTACACATTTTTAATAAAATAATATTTTTTATCACATCAATAACTTTTCCTTTTTTTCAACCACATATTCTCCATCACATAAACTAAAAAAATGCATTCTTTCCACAAAAATGCCTACCAAATAGNTAATTCAATAAAAAATTGATTTAGTTAGCTCCAGTTTGAGCCACATTAAAATTTATTCTCATTTTTTCACTTATTTTCAACTACACATTTTTAATAAAATAATATTTTACATCACATCAATAACTTTTCCTTCTTTTTCAACCACACATTCTCCATTAATCTACTATTTCAAAATACATTCTTTCAAAATAATGTGGTTCAAACACACCTTTAATATTTGGTATATTTTCTAGAAGTAAAGAAGAAATATTGTATTTTAATTGCTTCTCTCTGTTCGGTACAGATTAAAAGCCAATTAAAATTGAAAATATGACCGTTATGAATTCTCTTCATCTCATAAAAGTCAACAATAACGGCTAGTTTTTCAATTTTAATTTGATTTTAATTCCTACCGAATACGCCCATAATTAATTAGTGAATAATTTATTTAATTTATTATATAGAAGTATTATACAAGAACACGAAAGTCAATTGTTATTATTGATTAAAGTCAATTAGATGATAATACAAATATTTCCCCCATTATTATTATTGATTAAAGTCAAAGTATAGGGATAAATATTAAATAATTGAGCATTAAGATTGCATCTAGACTCCATTATATTTTGGAACGAGCCGTTTTTCAACATTCACGGTTTAAATATCATTTCAAAGTGGAATGTTATAAAATTATAATTCACTTATTTTAAAAAGAAAAATCAATTGAAATCGATCTAATTTATGTAGTAGTATCAAAATGAATTGAACAATCCAGGCCAACTATGACACATTTATAATATATTAAATATCACATCAAGTGAGACTCATTTTTTGAGATTATAATCCTACAACAATTCAATTATTTCAATAAAATCATACTTTTCTTTTTTCAATATGTATTTAATTTACAAATTGTAATAAATACTATAATTAATTCTCAATTAACTAACATTAGCGTTCATTTAATTAATATTGATTAGAATTCCACATTCACATAAATATCTTTGTTATTAACAATTAATTAACATTTACATTCATTTAATTAATATTAATCAGAATTTCACATTCATGTTCATGTCCCGAGAATCATTTTTTGGAAGATTATAGTCCTACAATAATTCAATTATTTCAAAAATATCTTACTTTTCATTTTTCAATATATATTTAATTTACAAACTATAGTGGTAAAAATTGTTCCACTAGCCCAACGGCCAGAATCCAAAAAATAAGGCCCACAGATGGCCCACTTGATAAACGCACCATCTTTTGGCCTAGTTCGTTATGACAATCGGGCAGAATAAGACCCACGTGTCAATTCGCAATCCCTGATAAATCACACTATGATTTGATCAGATCAAATAAAAGTTATCTGAAAACAAAATGGGTATTTCAACCGAATAGATCTTATCGAATTCAGCTCCAACCAACAAATCTCGCATAGTCCTTGTCAATCCCGCCTAGACGGTTATCCCACTGCTATAAATTCCGTGGTCAGTCTTACATTCAGGTACACAGTAAACAAATACTACTCTACTCTAAGTTACTTCTTGTTTCTTTTTGTCTAGTATTCCTAGAATTCTTGAAAATCTTTTCTGACTTGCCCGTCGAGGGTCTTCGGCCGGCACCACGCCGAAGTCCTCTTGAGATCCTTTTGCAGTCTTTCTTCTTCGTTCTACTTTTTCGCAGGATTGTTGTGGCTTGAACGACTCAATTTTCTCAACCGTAGAATCAACCGTCTACACAAAACTATAATAAATACTATAATTAATTCTCAATTAATTAACATTCACATTCATTTAATTAATATTAATTAGAATTTCACATTCACATTAACGCATTGTCCGTGTTATTAGTAATTAATTAACATTCACATTTATTTAATTAATATTAATCAGAATTTCACATTCACGCCAACATTCACATCCATGTCCCTATCATTAACAATTAATTAACATTCATATTCATTTAATTAATATTAATTAGACTTTCACATTCAAAAATACATTTCATTATTCATGTTCATCTATTAAATATCATATCAAGTGAGAATCATTTTTAAACGAATATAGCCCTATAATAATTTGATTATTTCAATAATACTTCATTTTTCGTTTTTTTATATATTTATTTTACAAACTGTAGTAAATATTATAATTAATTCTCAATTAATTAACATTCACCTTCATTTAATTAATAATTGATTAAAATTTCACATTCACATTAACGTCCATGTCCCTGTTAATAACGATTAATTAACATCCACATTCATTTAATTAATTTAATTAGAATTTTACATTCATATAACGTCCATATCCCTATTATTAACAATTAATTAACATTTGCATTCATTTAATTAATATTAATTAGAATTTCACATTTAAGAATGTAGTTCATTATTTACGTTTATGTATGCTAATTAGCATACATTTCATTAATTTTATTAGAATTTCACATTCACATCATGTTCACGTCCATGTCCCTATTATTAACAATTAATAAATATTCGCATTCATTTAATTAATATTAATTATAATTTCACATTCAAGAACGTAATTCATTATTTTGCGTTTATGTATGATAAGTAGCATACAGTTTCACTTAACTAAAAGTTAAATTATTTTTATTTAATGTAATTGATTTAACATTCATTGTTCCTTACTATTTATTCTAAATCAATTTACATTCACGTTAATTCATGTATCACTTTTGCTATCTATTTTCATTTTTGCATTTAGTTGTAATTCTAATACTCACATTCAAGTATGCATCTTACTATTTACGTGTGTGTATAATAATTAATATTCATTTTCAGGGAAGTAAATTGAGAGTCAAATATTACTTTCATAGTACTTATGAAACATTTCAAAATAACGTGCCACGCACGCTCAACTTTGACTAGTTCTATTAAAAATTCATAGTGAAAGTTATATAGAACTAGATTTTTTAAGTTACAATTTCAAAAATCATGTGAAGTTTGTTTATATAAAAATCACATGATAATTCAATATTTATAATATTATAAAATTAAATTAATCTATGTATCCATCATACTTTCATCCACCCCCACCAAATTTAACTTCCAAAACCCTACTTATTTTCCATTTCACTTCTCTCTATATATTTCTTCACTAACTTCCTTCTCTTTACCTACCACCATCGCCGGTGCGCTCACCTACCGCTGGCGCGACGCTCTCCCTCTCCCTCACACATAAACCACATTGCCACCTTAGACCACCACCTCACATCACTATGCAGTGTAGGGTATGTTAGAAGCCGCACTTGCTGCCTCATCCCACCATGTTGCTCGTATCTTCCTCTACAATGACATCGTAGTGTCGGAGGATGTTTCGAAGGAAAGTGGGAAGGGTCCAACTATGTTGACACGGGAGGAGTTGATTGAGATAGTGGAGCTATGGAGTTTAGAGGCAACTTGCAATGAATCTGTTTAGAGTGAATTGGGTGGCGAAGTTGGTGCTCGTCAAGGTGAATCAGGCGGTGCAGCTATTGCTGCTGATTGTGCTAATGCCAAAGTGCAGTGAGTCTAATTTTGTTGGTAGTGTTTGGGTGGTGTTGGTGCTGGTGAGGTGGTCGTCATGTTGGTGGTCGTGGTCTTGGCGATTGTGCAGTGGTTGTGGGTGGGATAGGGTAGAGTATAATGGAGTGTCTGGGGCCAATTATTTAGTTGATTGTGACTAATAAATTGGTTGATTTACGACCAATAAATAATACATGACCTAAAAAATGTGATTGTGACTTACAATTTATTAAGTTGTGATTGAGAAATAACATATGATCAATTAATTTGACAATTTGTGATCATTAAATAAATTGTCACTTATAAAATTTGTAATTTGTGATCGATGAATATATTGTGACCTATAAAATTATTGATTTGTGCTCGAGAAATAATTTGTAACCTATAAAAATTTTTATTTATGATCGAGAAACAATTTATGACCTAATGTAATAATTTGTAACCAAATTATATAGTATTGTAACCTTAAAAAATATTTAATTAATAAAATATATATTTAATTAATTATTTCATAAATAAAATTTAATTAATTTCTGATTTTTAAAATTTTAAACATTTTTTCTTCGTTTTCAAATGGGTCGTACTTAATTTCTTAGATATGAATTTTTAACCAACCCAACATAGTTCGAGCCAATTTACGGATTGACTAGCCGTAATGAATGGGCTATACCAAGCTTGGTTATAGGGTTGATCCAATGCCCCGGATATTTAAAAGAATTATTTTACATGTACATTAAGATTTAAATAATGAGTTTATTCCAGAAAAAAGACTGTTACTTACTGTTCAAGTTAATCACAAAAGGTTGATGTTACTTGAAGTTTCAATTGTACATATTTACACGAGTTTTATGTGAGTAACGTGTTGTTTTACATATATTACTTTTATTAAAAATCAACGCTGCATAGTAGTTGCTTATTTTAGTTTATACGTTATGTTACCTTGTATTGTGTTACATGTAGGGTAACTAACATATGTGTGATTCCATCCCAATATCTAATACGCCCCTTCAACAGCATTTTTAACCATCACCGTCGCCTTCTGCCACCAAGATCACCTCACACGCCACTAATCCGGTCTAGTTAAATAAATAAAGGGTAACGTCAAGTCGTTAACACTTTCGTGCATTTCTCCAAGAGAGGTAGTTGTTTGACTTACTTTTAAAGAGTGTTTGGTGAAGATTAAAATTAGACTTTCAATAGATTGAGATAGAAGTTTTTGAAATATGTGGTTGAAAAGTTGTGGGATCCATAAAAGATGTGGTTTATATTGATTGTTTGACTTTGAATTGGATTAAATCAAATTTTAATCCAGATCAAACAGGTGTTAATGTATGGCCCTGCACAGTCATAAGCTTTATCACCAAAGTAAAATACTCTCTGTTTATTTTTATGCATATACTACTTCAACTGCTGCCTTCCTTGCTTAAATATACAATATTTTCTTGTTCTAGATTTGTAGCTTGGGCATTAACTTTGATAATTTATCCATCACTGATTCTCGTCTTTCGGTGATATACATAGACCAACTATAAGATTATTCTAAATCGTGCAATATTTTCTGCTGAATAAACTGAATCGTGCCACTATGTTCATTATCATTAGGTACATTACGTTGTCAAGTGGAATGGCATCACATATATGACCAGTAGACAAGGTCTTGGGTTGATGGTGGAACGTTAAGATTAGAGCCGTACCTTGTTGTCTATTCCAATTATTTAATTCTTTTAAGGTAAGTCGTTACATAATTTCTATAATAACAATATATGAATGTTAGTATGACACTCCCTCAGACAGGAACATGCTATTCCTTGTGCATAATCACAGACATATTTCTCCATTACTACTCTTTTCTACCAAACTCAAGCCAAATGAACATGAATATATACACTTCTCTATCCTATCAGTGTAAGATTAAATTTCACATATAATCAATCGAGATACTCAACAGTTCAAAAGATTATACATATATGATATATACTAAAGTCATAACATGTAACTTTATAATAATAAACTTAATACAAACACCCATTCATGATAATCAACAAAAACTATAGAGAGGATCAATCTGCATTCTAAAACTCCAATAAAAGAGTAAAAAATTGACAACAAAACCAGCCAGCGGCCCAAAGTGACAGTAGCTGAAACCTGAACATTGGGCTACAAGCAAATCAAGCCTAATCTGTACAAGGCGATTCATAAACACAAGCAGTCGTGCTAGATATTTTCATTTTAACTTCAGAAAGTATAAATAAAAAATTACCACACATCAGAATAAGATACTAAAAGGCTCGGTATCATAAGATTTTAATTCTCATAGGCATAAGTCTAATAACTGCAACTCCATCATAGCTAAATAACTAAGCAAGGATGCATCAAAAATTCAGAAAGGTAACTATATGAAAAGGACAGGATTCCTTTTTGCACTTAAATAGCAATGAATGTCAAAGAAACTTGTGTTTGCAATTTGATCACTTTCCTCTCAGTTCACTGCAACTTGGGCAGAAAGGTAATTTGAATGAATTGCATCTTGGGTAGACACTTTGGCCTTTGAGAGCTCGAGAACCTGAACAGCTTCTTCCACTTTGGCAGCTAGTGACTCCGGTGACTCTAATAATAGTAGTAGTTCTGAATTGTCCATCTCCAAAAGCATCCCTGTTATCTTTGCAGCAAGATCAGGCTGCAAGGAATACAAATTTGCGCAGAAATTCCATTAGCGTAATCTTTGCGGCAAGATTAGGCTGCAATACATACAAGTTTGCTTAGGAATTCCAATAGAATTATCATTTTTAACCTGACAAAAAACGAATAAAGTCATTATCTGAGGTAGACACTATAATGAACTTTTCTTCTTTTCATTTTTGTAGAGCACTTTTTACGTAAAACAGTTTGTTTCCATTTAACCGATCATCATATCCAACAATCTATTATGACAATCAGCCATCTAAAGAATTATCATGAACCAATCAATTGATCTTCTTCGTAGCACAGTTTCAAGTAATAATCACTTATTTTCATGCAAAGAATCTTGATCATAAATCTATAATTGCAATAGAAATGGTTCTAACCAATTCACAGGGTTCATAACATATACATACATATATTTGAATAAAAAAAAAGGACCAAAAAATATACGAAATTCATTCATTAAAATATAGAAGTAGAAAACTGAAGGAATATCATGGAGAGAAGATTTACCTTATGTTGACTGACAAGAGGATACAGACGCTCCCCAAGCATCTGTTTCTGCTGCTCTGGTGGAGCTGCAGCGAGCTGGCTACTTAACATCTCTGATCCCTCAGCACCAGATCTATCAGCGATGGGAACAGGAGATCCTTTGCTCATTTCGCTTGAACGCCCATTTGGCACATATTTGACATGCCCAGCATGCTGAAAAAGCTTACATTTTTTTTTATACTGGTATAAAATTGCACAAACACTACGTTTTTCAGCTCAGGACTCTAGTGTGACTTGAACAGTACATATAACATCAAAATAGCAATAGTATCTTTACTGAAATTTTTAGAGGTGGGATATTATTCACAAATTTAGCAGGTATTTTGTGAACACTTTTTCATCCAAATAGAATTAGTTCAAGCCTAGGTAGTTAAAATTGAAATATGGTATAAATTTGATCAAAATAGGAAGATGTCTGCACAATCTAATAAGCTTATTTGGCGCCCTGTCTCCCTTAACATAATAAAGCAATGTTGAAATATTTGTGGTTCTTGTTCTTACTTGTTCAAGAAAAATTTAGCAGCAATACACATTGCATAAGGGCAGTCACCAGCCATTTTCTTCCAGGAAATATTAGCCTGTCATATGTAAATAAACTCCATACAAATTTTTAGACTGACCATCCAGTGGAGTAGAGTGTTGTTTTTTTTTTTTTCAATGCAATTACCTTCTTATTAACAAAAGGAAAAGAAAAATGATAGGCCTAGCAGGGAAAAGATGTTCTTTATTTCAGTGACATTCCTCTACTACCAATTCGTGTTAAAGACATTGAGAGATGAAGATTGGTATAAAGTAATTAATTATAGCATATATTTTCCCCAAATATAATCAAGGAACAATACATGGAATGATCAATTAGCATATCAAGTCATAATATAAGTGATAAAAACTCTGGAGATACTTGAATTATAGTCACAATAAAGTGTTAATAAACCTGGTGCTTGCTTGAATCTTTTGATAATACATGTTGCAAATGTGATGGATTTGTGGGACCGCCTCCCTGTGGTAGCACATGCCCATTCATCCTACTCCTGTTTTGTCTATTGGGTCTTGTATTATTGGGAATCTGAAAAAATGAGGGAAAAAGGAAGAAAACTACCATCTTGAGACTGTGTAGAGACAATAACAGATGACTGGCATTCATGGGAACAGCAGTTTATAAGACTCAAGTGCTAAAACAGATCTTACTAAAACTAACCAAGGGAACTGGGGATGGTTGAAAAGCAGGTCTGGAAGGATCTGCAAAGCCATTTGCCCTCCATCCTGGCCTCATCCCCAGAGGCTGATACATCAAACCAGGGTGTGCTGGAACTTGTGAAACAATACCAGGAGACGGGTAGTAAAGAGTAGGATATCCACCAGGAATAACAGACGAAGGTCCTACAAACCCTGCAATACGGTGAGCATATTGTAGCTGTAGCTGAGCTTGTCTTTCTTCTTTCCTCTGAGCAATAGCTGCATACAGTGGCTTCCTACGCAACATGAAACCTGTAAACATCCATGAAATAGACTTCAGCATCACGATACATAATGATTTAAGTACTGAATATATAACACTAGAATCCTAAATGAAATCAATAATCTTACTGCAGGAAAAGAATAAGAAAGTGATTGGTGCGGACACAAGGTTCAACATCAAATGTAGGCATAGACAGGAGATTTCCCAATGGTATTTGCAGAGTCTAGGAAATGACAAACTACTATCCAGCATATGAAGAAGAAAGATGATTAAAAGGCAAGTTTCTATGCAACTGATTTTTCTACTATCTTTCCACCTGATGCAACCAATTTTGCACAGGGTTCAAGAAAATATAAGAGCATGCATACCATGGAGAATAAAACTACCGCCATAAAAACTTTGTACCCACACGTGCACCAAACTGAAACTTCCAAAATCTCAGACAAAATAACCTCAGGTGTTCGTAGAAATCAGTAGAAGTTTTAGAATTTCCCATGGTATCTATTGACAATTTTAGTCCGAGAGATCAATTTATGTATCTTTAAACTACCTGGCACTAATGAGATCCTAAATATGAGGCTATCATATTTATAAGAGACTATCCACAAAGTGCAGGGAAGAGAAGAGTGAACAATGGGAATATGACCGAGGCTTCAGTTTTGAGCCTCTACTATTATATAAACAGTTTCACACACTGAAGTGCGATCCTTTATTGTTGATCAAAGAGAATCTAGTATGCATCCAAAGACAGAATAACTAGGCTCCTGGAATATTTGAATGTATGAAAAGGGGTATATTATAGTGAAACAAAAAATTCAACCCTTTTACCTTAGATTATAAAAAGTAAAATAGCAACACTTTCAAGGTCTCTCAGTAATAGAATTTAAGCAAAATAAATTGCACATACAGGTGCGATGCACATTCACAATAGCTGCATGAGGAACCAACTCTGAAATGCAATCGCCGCCATTATATTGCTCTGTAACGAGATCATCCTTTGTTGGTTCCTCATGCAACGAAAATTGCGTATTTGCATCATGATGAAGAAAAGGTCGTATAATAGTATAATTGTGTGTTTAATCTATATAAATCAAGCAGAAGAAACAAAATATGCACGCAGGTATGGCTGAATATCTGGAACCAAAATTTATGTACATAGTCACATGCATACCTTTGGATGCCTTGCTAGAATTATATTCCATTCAATCTAGACTCACACATAAACATACTCACCATGGAAAGTGTTTACAGCTTTAATTGCCTCCTCGGGCGTGGAGAAACAAACAAATCCAAACCCCTTACTCATTCCTTTATCATCTAGCATAAGCTTCGCAGAAGTAATTGTACCACATTGACTAAAGTGTTCCCGCAGCTCATCATCAGTAACGTCATCATCAATGTTCTTCACATACACATTTGAAGCCTGAAATCAAAAGGTTGAAAGAAAATTATAAACGTATAGATGATATAAACAATTTTACAAGCCTTTAACCAAGGAAATGATTCCTCGGAACCTGGTATTTCAAGATTTTCTCCCTCCTATTCTCTTCAAATTGATGGCGTAACATTTCTTCACGCTCTGTTTTCTTTTGTGCCCGGGCCACATATAAAACCTTTGAGCCTACTCAACACACACAACATGATTAGAAAAGAGTTTCAAATAGCAGCAGTTGTGACAAGTGAGAACTTTATCATATAATAAACCTAGGTAGAATTTCATTGCAATACCAAGTTGTGTTCCATGGAAAGCTTCCAATGCACATTTGGCATTGCCCGGATTCTCAAAGTTGACAAATCCAAAGCCTCTTGATGCTCCATTCTCATCTTTTAAGATGGCTAAGCTTATAATTTTTCCATATTCGGAGAACTTCTCCATAAGGAGGTCTTCGGTGACATCTGGATCCAAATTCTTCACGTACAGATTTGTGTATTTAGCTTCAGGATTGGTTACAGCCCTGTCACTCTTCTTCACAAACTTGCCGACATAACTGTGCAAGTATAATGTTGTTGGATTATGGAGCAAAACAGTTATTGGTGATAAGAAAATAAACTTGCACATTACAAAATAAAATCCATATATAAGCACACATGCAAGAGATTATAGTTAAGGCAAATAACACTTACATCTGTTTGTCTCCAACAGTGGAGCCGTTAAGGTTCTCAATGGCAGCATTTGCAGAGTTTTCAGACTCAAACTGGACAAAGCCATATCCTTTGCTTTTCCCATCATCAGATGCAACAACTTTACAAGACAATACATTACCAAACTTCTGAAACATTTGTTGAACTTTCACACTATCAATAGAGTCACTTAAATTCTGCAGACAAAGCCCAGAACCAGTTCAATATTATCAAATAAGTGAATCACGAAAGAATTAAAAACAATTATCAATAACCCAACAATATTTCTGGATTAGAACAGCAATATACCTTGACAAACACATTCCCAATTCCGCTTCTTCTTGCATCTGAATCGCGATGAGACCACATAACCCTTATCACTTTCCCATTCAATGTAGAATGATTTTTCACCTCAATAGCATGGAGAGCTGCAAAAAGAAAATGGGAAAATAATTAGTATGGTAACTCTAATAGGAAAAGACCATACCATACTCGATAGCAAACATGTGAATCAAATTCATGGCACCGTAAAATTACAAGCCTCACAGAAAAAGCCCAACCATTATGATATGTATTAGACTAGTGTCATCCTCCCTCGAATCTAAATAGTACAGAAGACATAATAACAGACTGAATTGCTGAAGGCATATTTACTTAGCAATATTTTGCATCATCTCTTCCTTCAGTTACAGTCCAACTGTAAATTGATTTGGTCAAATACATTAAAATACAAACCCGTGAAAAAGTATTAAAAATCCAAACCTTTGTTCAATCCTGTACAGATGGGATGACCCACTCCGTATGCTCCCAAACAAAAGATGACGCATGCACGCAAAACTCATAGACGCATCATGATTTCGAGTAAACAATCATTTGAAGAACTGTCTCTTTCCACTTATAAACAGAAATCAATTACAAAAGGCCTTTTCTTCTTCAACCGTTAAAAAGGGGAAATCAACAAAATAGTCTCAATTTTCAACTTGACAAACAAGTTGAAGAAATTCACCAGTAAATAGTGAACAAGAATTCCGAAATGGTCTCATGTACCCATGAAAGCCTGCAAAAGAAGTGCATGCATCAATGTGCATAGGTGTGGCCATTTGTAATATTGCTGAATCAAAACGTTTTTATTCATTTATCTATTTAATTTTTATTAAAACGGCCAATCGAGGCAATTCAAACAAAAAATCCCATGAAATTAAAATCAACGAATTCGAGGAAAATTCAATCGCAAAAACCGATCAGAACACAAACACACTCTGATCCACTCCCACTCACACTTTGACTCACGCATGTATAGTCATAGATAAATATAATTCGAATGCATGTAGACAAAATTGTACCGTCTTGCGGGGAGATGAAGTTGACGTAGCCATAACAGAGAGAGCGGCCGGTGGAGGAATCACGGCAGACGCGTACAGACTCCAGACTCTTAAACTCCGAAAATGCATCAAATAGCTGCGCATCCGTCACATCCTGATGCAGGTCCCCCACATACAGCGACGCCGGTGTCGCCGGTACCATCGATGCTAGTGCCATACTTTCGCTCAACAAATAAATTTGCGTATGGTGTGTGTATATCTGTATAGAAACTAAAGTGTTACAGAGAGAATTAGGGGAAAAAATTAGATGGTAATAAATGAATCTCAGAGCAAATAGAAAGAGAAAAAGAGAATTTGCATTAAAAGGAAAAAAATTGGAAAATGGAAAAGGGAATTATGGATAGAAGATGAGGATAAAATTGGGATTTGAATTAAAATTAAAATTCCATTCACGACGAGTGTGTTGCTTTTGGTTTGCATGGACGCGGGAGTTTTGTTGCATATATACCAGAAAGGGAAAGAGATTGTGTGTGGACACGCGCCTCTTAAGGCGCGTTGTGTGGACGGATAACTCAGTCACGTGTATTTGGATGTGCAACAAATTCTAAATAGATTAAACTTCAAATTTAAATTTAAATTAAAGTTAACAATTAATTTTATCGATGTATTTTATGGGATTCATAATTTTTTAATTACACAGTTCATAATTTTTTATCAAAATTTATTAAAAATCTGATTTTAATTAAAATCAAAGTCAACAATTAATTTTAACCATACATTTCATAGGACTCATAAATTTTCAACCACACATTTCGTTAATTTTTATTAAAGCCTACTAAAATTCTTATTTTAATCACTACCTATCAGGAGCTATGTATTTAATTTTATTTAATTTAATTAAATATTTTAAAATATAAAAATTTAACCAATTTTCTTTACATAAAAATATTAATCAAAAATTAATTTACGAATTATGTGTTCTTTATAAAATGTTTATAGAAAAATAAATTAAAATATGAAATATTTATTTAAAAAAGGTAAATTGCAAACCAAAATACATAAATTATAGATGTTCATGTCAAGAAACAAGAGTTAAGAAATATTTTCACACTGTAGACAAAGGTTAGGGACCATTTTGCAACAAATTCCTAAAAATATGGAGGAGCGTAGAAAAAGGTAAGTGAAAGGGAAAGGCCAGCGCAGAGGGAGAAACGGGCAAGAGAAAAATGCTTGTGGACCCCATAAGAGTCCGAGACTCCTTCAAAATTGAAAATAATAATATGCAAAAAAAATATGAAAAATGAAAAAAAAGAAAAGAAAAGAATAAGTATTTGGAATTTCAGAAGTTTCAACTTATTTGGGTAATTCTCCACCAGACCTCAGCCAGAAGGGCCGCGACCAGCCACGCCTTTCGACAGAACGGACTCTACTCTTTTCGATCCCTAAAGAAAACTTGATATCATACGTTAGACACGTGAAAGTCACACGAATTTTTAGTTATGTCTGGGATAAATCGCACTATAAGGAAATGTTAACGACCAACTTACTTTTTTTTTTCAAAAATGTTGAGATAAAATAAAATTGTGAACAGAATAATGTTATCTCTTATCGATAGATCCCTTAATTCAATGCTCAAACAATCATCACTAAGACATAATGCTATATTTTGTCGGTATGTTATCTAATTCATTGTCCGGACGACATTATTTTAAGTTTATTATTTATACAAAAGTAGGTTGGAACTTGGAAGTACATCAGAAGATAAATCATATATTGACTATTTATTTCAGTGAATTGGTTGGCAGTGCACAATTATTCTTTTGAAATACATTATGTAGAAATCTTATTTTTCATCTCAGAGGAAATATATTCTGCATTTATTGGAAAAATACTTAAAATTTTGTCATTGCTGATATGAATTTTGGCCACTTAAAAGTTGTCCGAAAGTACTATAAACAGACTGAATGTAAAAAAATCGAAATTCTTCTTCATGGAAAAAAGGGAAAAAAAAAAAAAAGGTAGCAGACAACTCACAAGTGCGATTTGTCTTTCATTATTGTTATTTATGAAGGGCTTTTGTAGAATTCAAAGGGATGACATAGTTAGGATTATGTAAAATTAGGTGGAATTCTTGTGGGGCCTTGACGAAATAAAGACTGAAGAAAGAGCACGACAACTCTACGAGGTTAGTACTTTAAGAGCATTTTCAGTGGGATTTGAATTGTACTAAAAAGTGTGTTACATCACTCCAAAATGCTCTCGTGACAAAAAAATGTGAAAAATGTCTACCAGATTTTTCTAGTTTTCGTTCGCTTAATTTAAATAATTTATCTCCATTGGATGATTTATTCATTTAAATAATTTATCTTCCGTCTTTCTATATGTTCTCTTTCTTGTACATACGAGTCTATGACCCATAATTAATTCAATCCACACCCCCATTTCTCTCCATTTCTATCATGCTTGTCATATGTACAACATTTCACATTATTGCATTGAAGGTGCTCTAATGCATTATTAAATGTGAACGCCCAAATTTTTTCTTTATTTTCTTTTCATAATGCATTGATTGTCATCAATCCCCATTAGAGACATGTTTTTCCCGTTTGGGAATGTTTAGTATGCAATACTAAACAAAATTGTGAACTAAACAAAAATATGTCATTTTTTTCCTCTATACTATCACGGTCCACTTAGTATTTAACACGTCAAAACTTAGTATGTACTTATTGCAAATATCTCCATTAGAGACGATCGCCCATCTTTGGCACGTGACGTACTACAAAATGATAACACTGGTTAAATGTTTAATTAATATTATTCATCATGATTGACATTTAGACGATTTTAATTGATTTGTCATCTATATTTAAGATGACAAATCAAATGATGCCACATCACTCATGATTAATGAGTATTGCTTACTAATAGCAATTTTAAATGGATGGATAAGAAATCCACTTTATTAATCTTATCATTTAATGTTGCATGACATGACGATAGTCTATAATAGAGAGAAATAACATTATTTGATTGTAAATGCAAATAATATAACTCCAAAATTGAAATAAGGAAACAGAAATGCAGTAATTCTCAAGTCTTCTTCTGTCATACCACCAAATATGACAACTCAAATAATCGCAGTTTCCTGTCCCAGATACGAATGATAAAGGAATGTTTTAACTACAAATTGACCAGCTCCGAAAATTTCTACTCATCTGTACAAATTTCACCACCTAAGAAGCAACACTGTGAGCAGGTTTGTTCTGCTCGGTCATGACCAACATTTTGATTCTTCAAGCCTCATTTCAAAAATAATTTAGAACTTTGTTCACGCTCAGGATGGAGGAACAATTTGGATGGGAAGAGGGAGAGGGAGAAAGAGTCCAATTTCCCGTTAGAGTCTGGGTATAGGTTGCGGTTACTTCTACCAGCAGTCGGGGAGAGCAAGACTAAAGACGGGGCAGAGCCTTCAAGCCACCAGTATTCCACGGAAAGGGAAAAACAGAAAGGCTAAGGAAACATCTATCCTTGGGAAAGAAAAATGGACTACAATTGACTGCCAATGATAAATATAAATTGGCAAAGCCAAACATACGCTGAAAATTAATTTACAGAAAAAGAAGTCCAACCACTACTAATATATGCAGCAGAAGAGCATTATTGCTCTTATTTAACACCAGCTTGAGGAGCACGCTACTTGATGAACTGCTGCTCACGCTCAGCTGCCCAGCATTAACAAATTCATCCTTCCCGGAAGTTATAGAGACGTTCACGGACAACGAACCTGAAGAAAGACATTCAGATATAAAAGAATGAGCTACGCGAAAGTTCAACATGCCATAAAATATTGTTAAAAAGATGAAACGAACTGGAAAGAAAATTCAGCACTTACAATCATAATCTGCCCATCCTATTCTTTGACGAGCCAAATCATAAACAAAGATTTTATCTTTGAGAACAAGATCTGGAGACAAGAAAGTAATAGATAAGTTTCAGTCTCAATACTCTCTTAAGATGACTTGTTTAGCAAAATTTAGAATATTTTGAAGTAATTATCCCAAAAATTGCTTAGTTCACAATGTTAAATTGAAATCTACTTCACATATCATGTTTAACGTCTATATTTACTTGCAATTGAAAAGTATACATTTGGGTTAGCAATATCCGACAGTACTCAAGTAAGCAAATTTATATTGCATCATATTCAACCTGTGGTGTTCTTCCTTCTCAAGCATGTAATAACCAATTCATAAGGGCCATTGCACCATACTTCCATCCACAAAACCCTCTTATGGTTCTATCACAAAATACGGGTCCATACATGTCACGCAAAGATTATTTCGAAAAATTGTCGGGGATAAAGAAAATAAGTCATGTTACACCCAAGATAGCTCGTCTAATATACTAGAGGCAAAAGAACAAGAAGATGGATATAGCAAAAGACTGTTCTGCTCACCATCCAGGTTTGACTTCCCAGAATATTCATACAACAAGCAAGTAGTTTAAAGGACAGAAGCCCTCTCCTCACGAACACGCTAAAAAAATGGAGGAAAGGAAAGGAAATGATCATTTGATACCCACACAAAAGGAAAAGTTCACTTGCAATCTCAAATGCTAGCAATACTGGTGTATATATTATTCACATGCACAGACACCCAGATATCCGCTCAATTTATAGAAGCCTGCTAACATTGCACACAGCAAACCTTATTTACCAAAAAGCTATTGTTTGGACACCATCTATTACACTTGATGGGGTATAGGATGCTTTGACATGAGCTAAAAGAACTACCACCACCTCTGCACTCCCATTTAGGGAAAAATTGAGACGAGATGCTCAAGAGCTACTCGAGCTTGGACTGGGTCATTGATAACCTTTATGGGAGTTCAATCAACTAAAATACTCTGGACGAGAAGGGTGGCAGGAGTGGTGATGGGGAATGAAGACGACCTACTAGATAGACTGTCAAGTCAATCGCAAATCAAACTAACACCAAGACACTAGGTTGCATGGCCAAACCTAGTGGAATCATTACGAATTTCCTATTTCTAAATATATTTGCACGGTTAGTAATTAATAGTAGTAAAAATGAATGGTGCAGATGTGATGGCAAAATTCCAACTTTTGATTCTATGATGACTTCAGGGTAACATAATTACTGCTGTGCCTATTTTTGTTTGAATTGACTGGATATTGATTAATGGGGTCCAGTTTAAACAGAAGGTCATCATTTGGGGATACTGAGGCTCTAAGCGTGACCATACCTAAAGTTTGGCTATCACATAACGAAGCCAATCTTCAGCTACAACATTTGGGCAATTTGGCTCATCCCATTGGGAATTTGGGATCCAGTTTGAAGCCTGAAATTCTATGAGGTCACCTATGCAACAACACTGAACAATGGCTGAATTGCATGCCCAAATTCAGATAACCGATTATGGGTTCCTCACCTTGGTGGTTCACTGTGAGCTTTATTTTATTATCTTTTCTTGAACTTGAGTATGATGGGTACAGATATGCGCATGGGTTAAACCACAGATCGATAGCCTAGAACTTCAACAGAACTACTTGAGAGTTAAAGAAAAATGCAAGATACTCTAAATGAAGTATCTAGAAGATCATTTCTTTTGGAAAATATCCTTCCAGAATAAAGTATCTTGCCAGTAACCAACCTCCTAAAATTGTTGTGCCAGGAGATTGGACGTTAATAAAGCCAATGCACCACATTGCATCACCATCCTGCAAGAAAATAGTAAAAACAAATTTCATATAACAGACAAAGAAGAAATATTAGTTAACACTGGATTAGCATGATCCAGAGTACTTCAAACAAATAACATTGTCTTTCACAGGATGTTGGTGAAGCAATAACTGACAGTGTAGAGACAGCTGCAATACTTACAACAAATCCCATATGCACAAGGTAATCCTCTGGCCTTAAAACCATGGATACGTCACCAGCAAAATTCAAAGAAACTGGAGGAAATATCTGAGCCATGCTGCGTAGGAACAAAAATAGATCTTGGTCAAGTGTCCAAACAATGACATATCATAAAACCATTTTTGCCAACAATCATTACGATTAGAATATTCTCAGAGAACTATCACTAAAGTGTTCAATGAAAAGAACCTTGTGGAGAATAGATAGCACTGATTTCCTTTTGAAATGATTGGCCTTGCAGATTGAGAAACAGCAGCAGTTATCTGCAGACACAGTAAACAATCAGGAAAGAAATGCTAATTTGGAATAGTAAATTGATTCAAGCATGGTAAGAGCATTTCTAGGTGCATGTGGAAGAACTTTCATGAGACTTCGTCAGTGCTTGGAAGAGATTTAAACAAGTGTATGATTTTCACACCTACCAAATTAACTAAACAAAAATAAATGCCCGCCAGATCAATTAAGTTAAAAAAAGGTTCAAGAAGGTTAATTTCAAGCCCTCCAGTTATGCCGTGTATTTAAGCATATCTCAGACATCATCAAACTGGTATCTTCACCACTTTCCTAACTGCCACTCCAACAATTACAACAAATGGGGTAAGAGAGAGAGGAACAGCCAACAGGGGATGAAAACTTACGGCACCAACAAATGGATCATAAGCTTCCTCAACAAGGTATGCTAAAGTAGTTCCAGAATCAACAATAGTCCCTTGGTTGCCTGAAGTCGTAAACACTGCTGGATCAATAGGCAACACCTGCCCATTGACAGCTATGCTCTGTAGAAATAAATTATAATGTGGCCTGAAAGATTGGAAGTAAAGAATCAACAATTTGCAAAATCATGATATGAAATGATGTCTCAATATTTCTTAATTTTCTCATGCTGGTAAACTGAAACAGTAGAAAGCAAGAAAATTATATCATCATAATCTTGTATGAAAAAGATGTGAGGGAACTGGTAATGTGCATACACGGCTCTATGCACTACAAGAAGCTTATTTGAAGCTCTGTTATACGGAGCCAAAATAAAATAGTTTCAAGCTGTAAAAAATACGTACTGCGATGGAACAAGGGGAGTATAAACGATTCTCGGATCCAAAACCTCTCCAAGAACTAGTATACCTCCACCATTTCCCTCTCCTTTCAAGCAATGGGAAAACACTTTAGGAGTAATCCCATGTGATGACAATTGCGATATTACTGAAAGACCCTGCTGGCCAAAACCAAAAATTCCATCAACTGCTCTATCTGATTTAGTCAAGTCCCCGGACATAGAGGTGCTGCAGCTGCTCCCAAACATAAAAATAAACGTTTCAACTTTCAACCAACTGTACTACAATTTTTTTATCGTTACAGAACTACTGTTGAAGGAACAAGGAAAAACATATATTAAATGATAAGACCTATCAAAACACAATGGGTTCAAATGTTCAATGATTCAACTCTTTCGCCTTGGCTTCAAATTGCAGAATTGATACAGAATTAGCCCCTGTTTGATCCATATTATTTTTTTCATTCTCATTCTTCTACTTATTTTCAACCACACATTCTTCAATAAAATAATATTTTTATCATATCAATAATTTTTTCTTCTTTTTTAACCACACATTCT
>CAIGRK010320922.1:0-10093 GCA_903798315.1 Fraxinus greggii | reverse complement strand
TCATTCTCATTTTTCTACTCATTTTCATCCACACATTTTTCAATAAAATAATATTTTCCATCACATCAATAATTTTTCCTTCTTTTTCAACCACACATTCTCCATCAATCTACTATTTCAGAATACATTTTTCCAAAATAATGTGGATCAAACACACCCTTAACCTAACTATTTTTTGCACCTTTAGTTCTGTTCTTACAGTAAACTGCAAAAGTACCCTTTAACTATCAAGTTGTCTCTGTGAATGCGAATTCAAACCAACTTGTAAAATCGTTCTGTGCAACATTTATGAGATTGATGCAGTCATTATATTAATTAGTTCTTAACTATGTAGCAACAAGTTTTTTTTTTTTTGGGAGTGTGGGGGAGGTGGTGTTGTCATGGCTTATTTAAAACTACTAATTGAATTATATCTATATCTCTTCTTGTTTAAGTTTTAATTATTGATTCCAAATCCACAGGCACGCGTGCATCGGACCACTAGAAAGCATGTGTACAATAACACAGAAGTCGGAATAACAGCTCACCCGAAAACAACGGGAGCAGAAGAATTAGCGATTAATGAGGTTCCCAAAATTGTGTCAAAATAGAGCAGGTCAGATACATAGAAACCAGCAGTGCCACTTCCGTCTCCATATTGGAACGAGTAACCACACTGATTGCTTTGAGTAGAGCATTCAGCAGATGCAGTTCGGACAATAGAAGCACATATGTTGTCTGCACAGGAAATAGAGGATACTGTTGATGAACTAGCAGCATCAAAGAAATTGAGCTCAACCTGCAAAAAAATATCAGTTTAATGTGAAACTCACAAGGCTTCAGTAAATTGTCAAATTCAACCAATGAAGGAGAAAACAATGAGATAAAGGACAAGATCTCACTCCAAGTCCACTAGTCTGGGGGCAATTATTACAGGAACTGCAAGTAACCCACAAGATGTCGCTTCCAGTATCAATTTGCACGTTAAATTCTCTTGGAGGAGAACCCAATCTCACTTTGGTAAAATAAAGTCTACAATTGAAGAATCATTGATTAGAAAAGGGGAATATAATTTTATGTTATATTCGAAAAAATAAATCACAATAAATTGAAACTAACAAAGTGAGAGTATCAACTTTCAAGAATGAAATCCTACCAATGGAATCTAACAATTAGGAAAAGCAAAACCAATCAGCATTTTCATTCGAAATGACATTGACCGTTAAATACATACTATTTAATGACTGAAACTATTATAAATTAAAATAACTCTGTGTTGAAATTAAACATAAAGCAGCCAAGAATTATCAAGAACAAAATTTGATATAAAAAACTCATGAATTTCTTGCACACACTAATAACAAGAATCAAAGAAACAACAGTGTATATTCCAAATTGAAGTCGTAATAAATATTAAAGAACTAAATATATTTCTAATATACATCGCCCACAGAAACGAAAAGTAAAGAAACAATCGAAATTAAAAGGTGCAATAAAGTTACCCCACGAGATAGGGATCTGAGGTACCAACGACCGGGAAATCCACGATGCCACCGGCAAAGCTCTGTAAGATTCGAGCGTGCCTCACCCTGTCCCGAGCTTTCAGCGCCTCCAGCTCCACCTTCTGGTCCGCCGGAAACGCCCTCTCCAGAGTCAGCACTCTCTTGACACCGCCGCCACTCTCCGCCGGCATAAAGGCGGCGGTCGCCACTACCATCGTCATGGCCACGACCAAGAACCTCCTGTCCACCATTGCCAGCACTCCAAAATCCCACTGTATAATATATATCTATATCCAATATTCGTACGTGTAAATGTATGTATAAATGACAAAGAATTATAAACTATGAAAATTAAAGCATACAGTTTTCTTCATTATTTTTCTTTTATATTTCTTATTATCGAGAGAGAGAGAGAGAGAGAGAGAGAGAGAGTTTTGCTATGCTCCGGCCGAACAAGAAACCAGGATATATAGACAGAGAGACGTTCTCCAATTTTGTTTAGTTGACTGCGTTGACGTAGGTGAAAAGTCAATAATAGTCATAGGTGTTTTACATTAAGTTGGGTTCAGCGAGGGGTAATTTGGGGAGGAACAAAAAAACTCCGTATAGTTGTAATTTGAGTTGACGTGAATTGATTTTGGTCGTGGCGTGTGTGCGTAATTTACACGCTTGAATTTCATGTTACCGTTTAAATATGAGTGAAGTAAGGGAGACGTAATAGTTTTAAATGAATTCCAATTTTTTGTACATAATTTTCTATTAGTAACGTTGGCGAAACATTAGATAAAAATCAAAATTTTAATAAAAATTGATAAAATATATGATTGAAAAGTTCATAAAAATATGGATTCCATAAAATGTACGATTAAAAATAATTACTGACTTTATCTTAAATTTTTATCTGTATTTTTAGTTAAATTTAACTAGAACTAAATTTCTTGTAACGTTTGATGTGTGCTTGTTAGACATATTTATTACATTAGTGATTCTTTTGAAAATATTTTTTTTAATGTTGTTAAAAAGTTCGAAAAAATTTATCGCAAAAAATCATAATCCAACCAGAGCTAAATATAATAGAACAAAAATCAAATTAAAGAAAAAAAAAAAGTTAAGTACTATAGATGTTTTTCTTTAGCGGTAGTTACCCGGGCCAGGAATGAATTCAGGACCGGATTACAAGTCGAGCTAATATGTAAAAAAAAAAATTAAGATTACTTATGAAAAAAAATTTACATAAAAAAAATTACACCAAAAAAATGAAGTGAACTGGAAACTGAACCGAGCCACGCCCAATCCCTTACATTTGTCCCTGCCCGGGCTGCAATTTGGCCTTGTTATTGTGACGTGTTGCATTAATACATAGGTTTGTTACCTAGTTGGCAGGACGATTTGCTTCATTTAATGGACGACTTTGTAGAGATTAAATTTGTTAAGTAAAATAAGTTTACTATTTATTCATTTTACATTCTTCTTCTTTTTTTTTTTTTTTTGGAGAAAAAGTTGACAACTTAATGCCTAAGTTTACCTTAAAGGGTTGGAACTTCTTTTCATTGCAAAAGCACAAGTCTCGTGGCATATTCCCTTTTCCATTGGCAACAATAATTTAAGCCAGTCCGATATTGGCATAGAGAATCGAACAAAAAGAAGTTAAATTTAAGTGTGATATTATATACAGATAATTCTGCATACATGCACGATATTTGAAAAATAATCAATACAAAATCAATCTCTTTCAACCTTTTCACATATTTTAGTCAAGAATTAATGTTTGTACTCTTCAAATATTCATTAATTTCACTATACGATATCGGTCCAAAAAAATTATATAACAAATGGTAATGTGAGAAGGCTGAAAAATGGGTTTGGGGCAATTCTTCGACTTTAAAAATGAGAAGAAAAGTTGGAAGTACTTTTGAGATTTATGCTTCCTTTTATTCAATAATATGGCTTGGATAGTTCTCTCTTTTTTATCCTTTGAATAAAATAATCATTACAAATTTAATTTGAAATTTGAAATTGGATTCTTAAAATTCAATTGTCAATCTAAATCACTTTTTAAAACTAGTAAGTTACTTTTTGTGCTTATCCACCACCTTTCTCGTTTGATTATTCTTGGAGATAGCATCAACCAACAAGGCAAATACAATATAATCAAATATTCATGTGAACCACTTATAAGCCCTACATAGATAAGCACGGCTTACAACAAATTAGGTTCATTTGCTGAACTTTTGAAAAGTCAAAAATTGCTTTTGAAAATGTTTGGATAATTTTTTAAAAGTGTTTTGTTTGCATAACTTTACACGAAGCAGAAGCAAAAGCAAAATGGACATTCTGCCAAACGGATCCTCAATTCATTTAGTAGAAAACTTAATTTATTATCATTATTATACGTAATGTACCTTGTATTCCGACTTATTTATTGAATTATTGTTGGAGGGAAACAATTAGGGATAGATAATGGATGTAGTGCAAGAAAAGAAGTTCATTATCCATCAATATTTTCTAATTTAAAAGAGAGATAAAACAAAGCATGTATTTCAAGTAATCTATGTAGACATCATCTTTATGAATTTTTTCTAAACATAGACATAGATATGGACATAAATTAAGTAGGTATTAATATAAAATGTAGCCATGAACTTTCCAATGCGACCTTTGTTAAAAACTTGGGTCCAGTCCAAAGGTACTTTTAATCCATGTGAAGTATAGTTGAAAAGGGGGGTTTTCTTATCCCATAATTCTGCCTAAACAAAGATTAAAGAAATTGACTTGGCTCCAACTCACATTTCAACCAATGCTTATTTTCTACCTGCTTACAATTTTTTGCTGGAATTGGGCTTGTTGGGAGCAAAGGGTGGTTTCTTCTCTGTTAGAGGAGAAATGAATTTACAAATCAAATAAGTAAACCATGTTGTTGGAAGCGGTCAAAGTGAGACTGGGAATACGCTTTAGCAAGTAATCCTTCTTTGCATGTTTGAAATGGTAGACAATAGATTGAATAATTTTTACATGAGCAATTACCACATAACGTCTCCATCTGTCATTATTGTGAAAAATGTTCTTATATTTTAATTCTTGGCGTTTTCATCATTATTTTCACATTTTACTGCGCAAAATGTCATTTTCATCCACTTTCTCAATTAAAAATTGTGAAATGAAAAATATACACTTTTCTTTCAATAAAACAAAAAGGAAAAGAAGAAAACTAAATATAACCATAGTCTCAATTTTTTTAAAAAAAATACAAATGGATTTCAAATAAATTATTAAAAGGGTAATAGCACATAATGTCCATACATTTCACTATTATTGCGAAAAAGGTCCATACTTTTCATTTTCTTGACATTTTCACATTTAATTACACATTTAATTGCGCAAACCATTAGTCTATCAATTTTCATCTAATGTCTCAATAAAGAGCTGTAAAATGGTGAATATACCATCATATTTAAATAAAAAGCTAAAAAATTAATTGCAATCATATTCCTTTTTTAAAAAAATTGCAAACAAGTCTCAAATAAATTATTAGAAAAATTTAATTATTCTTTTTTTATAAATAGTACAAACGAGCCCCAAATAAAGTATTAGAAAATTAGAAACTAGGTGACATTAAATGTCATTAAAAAAGAATAATTTTACCTTAAATTAAATATAACATATAATGCCACATAATTCTTGTTTCTTTAGTAATGCTCCGCAAACTACGTCAGATATTTTTACTAATTGACCATTCACTCTACTTTTGCTCTAAAAATTCAAATTCCCATGTAAAAATCAGACTTTTTTTTACAGCATGTAACAAATAAGAAATTAGATTAATTACTAAAATGAATAATGTTATTCAAATTGCACAATAAACCTGATTAATCTGTCCATAAGCATGCATTGAAAGGGAAAAGAAAAACTGAAAGTTACAATTGCAACTCAACTAGATCAGATCAGGCAATTACACATATTTTGGGAAATTATTGTTCTGGTTCGGTTCACTTTACATCTGAACATGCACATTGAACAATATTTTGAAGATAGCTCTAACTTTTCCGACGGGGAAACAAGCTGGCAACAGCTCAACAAAGATTTCCTAACAATTTTTGCTTACAAATTGATAAAAGTAAACATAGTTCAGAGGGAGAGAGGAAGTAAAAATTCAGATGGAAGTATGGAACATTGTTTCTTTAAGCAAGACACCTTCGTATCACGGCTCAGCTGATCACAGAAGTCTTCATGGCAAGGTGGGTAAGTGACCGTCTATGGTAGGTCTGGCGTAACTTCTTATATTTATGTACAAAAGCTGTATGATCAATCTCCCGATCCAGAAGTTGGCGGTGGAGGGACTCAGATTCGTCCTCAGTTTTATTCATTGCCTCTGAAATAATAAAATATAAGTTATTTTCCTTTATTTTTCTAATGAAATCTATTCTTTAGCAGAATGATCTGACGTGATCGAAATCATAAAAATCACTACTTTAATTTTCTAATAAACACTATTCTTTAGCAGACATGATCCGCGTGAATCGTGATTCAAATCATAAAAACCATTAAAAGATCATAATTTTTAATATGATTGTAAGAATTAGAAGGAAAAAAAAGTTAACACGTGCAGTCTTGCATAAAGAAAATGCACAAGTGGAATTCAAATTCAGATTACTAAAGTCATGTCTACACCCATCAGTCCGTCAGTCAGTCACCCGCCTCTACCCCCATCTGTCATTACCAAAACGGTTTCCCCTGTGCACGTGCGGGGGACCATGTTAGAAACCAACAAAATGGATACCTTTTCCTTGTGTGTATTCACGAGGAAATTTTGGGTATAACATGGCAGGCTCATGCTTATTTGGATAATTTATCACGGAAAGAAAACGATAAAGCTCAGTTTTGGAAGGTGTACCCCAATGTCAAAATCATGCGGGAATGAAGAAAAAAGTGTAGAGGACTTCTATAGTGGTAAAACACTAATATTAATATAGCAGTGTAGGGGAATGAATCTTTGATGAGGAGATCTTAACAAGTTACATCAAGTAAATTTTGGGAAATTGTCTTGAGTGGATATGTGCATAAGATGCAGTGTAAGCTGGCTGTAGTTAACTAGGAAAACGGTGAAGCATACTGAGATGAATAAAAGATTACCAGAGTTAGTGGAACAGGCTTGATCTTATTGTAAAAGTTAAGACAGTTGGCTAAAGCGCACATCTTGCATGGGTTCTATAGAGATAGAGGTGGCTTACTGCTGTATAATTACAACTTCCCCCCTTGCAAATGCAAAAATGCTCGTAGGCTATCTCCATCGACCTTTTAGGCTCTTGAAGAGAAGTATTGGTATTATTGGAATATTCTTTTTTTATGAAACGCAACCTAACAAACCTCTAATTAATGGACCATGTTACCATTTCCCAACTTTTAATGTGAAAAGTTCAAATTTAGCCCAATATATAACTAGCGTATGATAGAGTCAAAGGTAAATGGAGTGCCTAGTTGTGTACCTTGAAGTAGATTCAAAGGTAAATGGAGTGCCTAGTTGTGTACCTTGAAGTTTATGGAGAAGAGAAGCAGGAGAATAATTCTTCAAAGTCTCTTCTTTTTTCCTCTCTAATTCATGCAGCTTTTCTTGAGCAGTGGCCAGCTCAGACGTTCGGATAATTCTGCACTGTACTTAGAAAAAGAATAGATAAAATAGTTCCACAATCAGCATGAGTTCAAACTTCAAGGGAACTTCACAGAATCAAAGCTAAGATTATGACCTGATTCCTTAACTCCACCATGAGTGGTTCTTTTTCTATATTCTCTCCTACAAAACGAGATCATTATAGAAGTACTGATATATACGCTTAATATAGAAGCTGAATAACATTCTCAATACAAAATTGACAATGAAGTAAATTTAGAACTTACTAGCAAGCTGCAGTGATTCATTGCGAAGTTCATCTCGAACCTGATTATGTAATAATTTACAGAATGGAGAAAGTGTCAAGTGTCAAGTGTAATTGCAACAACTATCTTTAGAGAATACAGTGTTAAGAAAAACAACGAGACAGGGCACCTGTGTCTAATCATGAAAAAATAACAAACACAGACTGGGTAAATCATATTCCTAATGAGGTGGAATGTGGAAAGCTGGAAATGAGGAATTTAAGGGAAAAATAAAGGTCATGAGGAAAGTAACACTCTTACCTTTACCAATCAAGTATTTATTGAAAATGCATCACATGAAATAAGAGGAATTTCCCCAGTTCTATGCATCAAACTCAAACAACAAAGTCCAACTTTAATCAAAATACAAGGTCACTATCTGATTACCAACTGACGTCAGTTTCATCTACATTTTCAATACTCTACAGGTCCACTAGACCATCAACCCTAATTACACATTTACTTATCTGGAGAAGCAATAATCATAATGAACCAATAGTACAGTATACACGCCCAACATATTATGCACATGATAAATCTAAAATAGAAATTATTATTCACCTGCAACTTCAAGTATCCATTTTCACTGACTTCTACGTAGTCTACCTATTTATAAACTCAGTAAAATCTTAGTATTAATTGTAGACAATAATGGACTAGAGCAAGCAAGAAGAATGAAACAAAAGATCAAACAATCGCAACTTACTCTGTCTTGAGTTTTGACGGGTTCAAGTGAAAGTAAGAGGTTCTGATAAGCATCCTTGTCAGACAAAAGCTTTTGAAGCTCATCAATGCTAAACATGTAAAAACAACAGTCCGGGAAAGATTTAACACAAGATCAAGAAAGAGTAGCATGATATATTAATTAATAATTTTGAATATTACGGATAAATGGTTTCATTGACCATCTCCTAAAAGTTTACAAGACAAGACTTTACCTTTTATCTTTCAACGTAGCGATGATGCCAGCAGCCTCTGCAGGTGAAACATTTGATAAGGAATTTGCTCTATCAGCAGGTCTTGGTATGTTGAAGTTGCTGGAAGAGCCAGCACTAGGTGTTGTGGGGTGTGAAGAACTCGAACTGACAACAGATGGTGAATACCATGAATCTCTGGGCACTTCCTGTGGGGGTGGCTGAGCTTGTTGCTCCTGAGAACCCCTGTGATAAATGCAGTTAAGCATACACATGATCTCAAACTTCTATTTACTAGACACAAAAACAACGTTGACTGCAAATTTCTTCTACATTTGGCTGCAAGCATATGCAGTTTCAAACTGAACAAGGAGAAAAGATGTGAACAAAAAGACAAAACTGAAGAACAAATGAAAAAGACTTTTAAACAACTGGTTTCTAGTCTGCAGTTTCATCACCCTAAGGCACTAGTTTGATTATATGTTCATGACTTCAGTGTTCAACATGACTGACTAGATCACAAATTGAGCAACTCAATGCCAATAAGACCAATATCAAGTAGGCAGTGTAATTGTAAAAGCAAATGATATGACATCAGCCCTTATCAACATTCATTTTCATCTTTGTAACACAATGAACAATGCAACATTCTGCTCGACTACTCTTGCTTAGAGCAGGACATTCCACCTTTACCCCTTCTCTCTTCACTTTCTCCTCCCCAGTTAATCAGGGAAGCCTACACATATATTAGCTCCCGTTCCTTGATTTCCTACAAATTATTAAAACTTGATGCTGGCCCAGAGTAAAAACAATATTGTCCTCCATAATTAGAAAACAAAGTTTAATTAACAAGCAAGTAAATTCTATTATGAGCACTAGAATTGAGCAAATAAAACCAAGAATACACCCGTTTCCCAAATATATTGAATAAAAAAACCAAACATATGAAATGCACAATCTCAAGTCTTCCCCTTCTCTCAGAATTTTTTTTAAGACCAATCACCTCACTAATTCATACCCCTGAAGTGTTAATAAAAGAAACAATGAACTTTTGGCAGATCTTATTCTCGAAAAAGCAAACAATTTATAAAATTGCTGCCCTACGTTTCGCATAAAATTTCAATTATTCAGAAATCTAGCACACATAACCTCCTCGCAATGTTATAACCCCACCCCCACAAAAAAAAAAAGAGACAGTTGAAATTTGAATTAATACCAGAATTTGAACATATCGTCTGAATCTTAGACGGATTATTGATTAAGGAAAAGAATCGAAACCAAAGAGAGATAATCTGCTCTGATACACTAATTTTCTCTTTAAAATTTTGGGACCAATTGACTTTAATTTATAGTTCACAACTTGAATGTTGAAACTGAAGCGCGTTTGAGGTTTTATAATTTTGGGGAATTAGCTGAGATGCTGCGCCTGAAATTGTATTGCGCCTGAAATTGTATTGGTGCGAAAGGCTTTGACCAAATTATCAAAAATAAAATAAATTGTTAGACAATTTAACCTTTCAAATTTCCCCAAATTAAAGAAGGGAGATTTTCATAAATGTCATTAAATTTAAAAATTCACCAAAAATTTGGATGTGCACTAAATTTATTCAAAAAGTTACTTTTTTGTAATGAAAGGTCCAAATTACCCTTGGATTCACCTTTTTAAGAGCAATTAATGCTTGATTGGAATGCTATTAATGGTTTGATGTGATGATTAAAATTTGATTATTTTATTCATTGTATATGTGTATATTATATTGATTAAAATGTATTTTGTGCAAAAAAATA